>JH598006.1:156131-174700 GCA_000173235.2 Hyaloperonospora arabidopsidis Emoy2
TACCCTACGCCATCCACGGCCAAAGCTTTATATAGGAAGAGATGTGGTGCGACAGGGCACCCAGCAAGGGCTCATCTGTTGAGGTGTGTGTATGTTGAGGCGGTCTCCAGAGAATCGGTACTGGACCAAACTCAGAAGATCCATGTGTAACTCCAATGAGTGACGGGCAGCCAGTCACTCAGTCAGTGGCAAGGATGGACCAAGAAGCATACGCCAGAGTGGCGCAGTGTGTGTCAGTATGATCCTAAGGTAGTAGTAGTCAGCCAGCCAGCACTTCCTTGACCACGAAGCGAGCAATCGCACTGTAGAATCCCCTCTCCCTGTGAACCCTTCAGGTTTGAATTTGCGTTGTCTAGCTCATCCACATCCCCACTGCCTTTCACCATGCAGTACCTTGCCAGTCCTTCCACCTCCAAAGACTGTATTGTCGATGGTGCGCCACGTGAGGTCGCGCCGTTCCTCAAGAGCTTGCGTCGCATGCTCCAGGAGGAAAGCGCTGCCATCTTGCGTTGGACGGCCGACGGCAGGGCCTTTGAGATCCACGACATGCACGCGATGATGGCGCACGTGCTGCCGAAATACTTTAAACACTGCAAGTACACGAGCTTCCAGCGCCAGCTCAACTACTTCAGCTTCCGCAAATGGACCAAGTCCAAGGCCATTGTCTGCACCTTTTCGAACGACTTTTTCTTGCGCGATCAGCCGGAACTTGCCTGGCAGATCACACGGAAAAAGTCGCTGAGCCCGCAGTCGCTCAGCAAGTACCGCTCGTCTGCGGCGAGAGCATCCGTCATGCCGTATTGGAAGAGGGAGTTCTGCTCTTCAGTCCTGTCGTCGACTCCGCACCCGATCTCGGACACCCCGTACGTGCTGGTACCAGATGACGCTAGATGTCGCCTCCCCTTCTCGTCCACAATGGACACCAGCTTAACATTGAAGCAGCACGATGTCCGCCAGGCGCAGCAGAGCCGACGTTACAATGGCTTCAACTTCACGGCGCCTGCTGTTACTTGCCCTGCAGCGAGGAGCTACGACTCGACGGCAACTGACAGTGCGGAGCAAAACGAACCGCTCGACTGGATCGACTGTTTGTTGCCACCGACGGACGAGCCGTACATGTGCATGTACCCACTGCAAGCTGCGACTGCCTCGCCGTACACGACGACTCCTATGAATATTCGCAAGAGCTTTGAGTTCATGCCGCCTAGTCTCTGAACGTCCGTCCGTCCGTCTGTGTAAGTAGATCAACGTTATCTGTAGCTGAGAGAAAGAGAGAAAAAAGAGAGAGAGAGCGGGTATCCCTTGTAGCAGCCAAAAGTGCCTGTGAGCAAGACAAAACAGGCTTTTGTATCGGCATGAATGTACCCTTTCAAAACATTCGTCTCGACCATCAGCGGATGTGCCTTCCTGTGCACCTGATTAATGACACAAAAATGCAGTCAGGTAACTAGCAGCCAGCAGCTAACCAGCCCCGCCGAAAAGAACCCTCAAACCGACCGCAGATCGGACGTTCGTCGCTGTCAAGATTACGTCTCGCTGTAACACAAGCCACTGGTCGCGCTGCTTGGAGGCTGTTGGGATGAAGGCAATCGCCCCCTGTCTCTGCGCTCTGGTGCATTCAGCTGCGGCAATCGTCGACGATCTCTTGCCTTAACAAGCGAGTGCCCTAACCTTCTCCATGAACATTATGTAGTAACCGGCTGGACGCTAGAGTCGACTTCCGGCTGCTTCTGCCGCTCGGCGTCTGTCTTCCCCGCACAAAAGTGCTCACGAGCTCGCGGTACCCCTTGGCCATATCGGCAGTAGCGCGCGTACTGTGCTCGAGCGAGTTGGCAATAGCCAGCAGCACGTGTCGCTGGTCAGCTAGAAACGGAAGCTCCCTGGCGTCCCGCACCACCTGCTGCTCCAACGCTCGACACCGAGCCGCTTCTTCCTGGAACATCGAGGTGAGGTCCTGAAAGCCACGTGCCATGCCAGCAGCTGCGACGGAGCTCTGCTCCACCGATCTTGCCAATGACCGATCATAGTCACTGTCGTCATCCTGGGTCCGAGGTACTCCCCGTTCCTCACTGGTCTTGCTCGAGTCGGACTCGCGCGGTCGCTTGTGCAGCACCTTGCGAACAGGTGCCACGACTCCCTCGTCACTTGGCTCTGCACCACTCGATACTGCAGTCAGTTCGCCCACATCAGCCACCTCCTTGTTGGACTCTTCTTCCTGCGGTTGCAGTTGGGACTGCAAGAGCTGCTGGTCACCCACCTCAGCTTCCTCTTCCACGGCCGTCCACGCTTCGGAATGATCTTGTTTTGGCTCCTGAGTCCCCACAATGGCCTTCATCTTGGGCTCAAAGATCCACGGCAGCTTGCCTCGGAACGCGTGAGCCTTGGGCCGAAGTCTCTTGACGTTCTTCCACCAATCTTCACTGAGCCCCACGCCGTCGTCATGGAAGCCTGGCTGACTACTGAGCCACTTGAGCTCGACGTACTCGCTGCGCAAATTCTTAAACTTGACGGCCACTTGGCTCTCGGTCCACGGCTGTTCCCGGGGGAAACTCGCGTTCAGCGCACTCGTCAGATGCTCGCGCGCGTGCTGTTTCAGCAAGATCCCCTTGTTCGTCACATTGCGCGGGTCGTCGCGCAGCGACTTGTACAGATCCAGCAGCCGGAGCGTCTCGGCCACGAGGAATAGGACCATGAATATGTATAAAATTCACGCGGTAAGTCGAAATTTTGTGACATTTCGAAAAAAAAACGAGAAATAATTATCGACCCAGGACCGCGCGATCGACGGGACCTGCAGAAGTTGAAGTTGAGATTGTCCCTTGTAGTCAACGCGGATTCGACGCTGTTGAAACCCCATAACAACGAACTGAAAGCGCGCGAGAGATCAGTACTTCAACCGAAGGCAACATGTTCATACATGTCGCTAGATCTCGTGATCGGTGACATGCCAGATCTTCGCAGTCACATTTGTAAAACAGCCTCGCCAACCGCAAGATAACTTGGCGGTGGACGTGCAAGTGTCGAGCTTTGTCGATATCAGTTACCCACATTCATATTGATCTCTACATTCACTATCTTTGACATGAAGCTATGGTGTTGTCAAGGTTCTTTTTGTTCGAGCCCACAGGCACTTGCGACACAAGTCCGCATGACAGAGTACAAACCTTTGCATGGCACTTACGACCCATATCCTCTGCCCAGTCGATCCTTATCAATTGCCAATAGATAAAGCCAACGGTAAATCCAGTCAATTGACAGACGGCCTCAACTGCCTTTGGCGTCCAGGTGACGCGCCAAAACGACGAGGCCGTCGCTTTGCCGCCCGTTGACAAGATGGGCTGCTTGCTGACCACATGATCTCAAGACGAAGGTATGTGCATGTACCACCTGCTCTCGTACGGTCAGTCCCGAGCGCAGATAGTGTGCGAAGAAGCACTGGTGGAAGAAATGAACACCACTTCTTCCCCGTTCGTGACGGCTTGAACCACAGGGAGCATTCGTGACTGATTGTGAGGGACCAGAACCATCGAGCAGCAGCAAAAGCGTACTATAAGCTGCTCTGCGCGTTAAACGGCAATAGAGCCAGCGACTTGCAAAGCAAGGCGAACGTCACGTGCAACGTCAAAGTCGCGATTTCGCTAAAGGCGGCGCGAACTGTCGTGCACAAACGAGCTGCCTGTTGGATTGACAGGAGTTTAGGTGGCATGATGGCAACGGTCGTGCTCGCCCGTGAGAAAGACGGGATGACTGTTACCTATTGGGACAATCAAGATGTCTTCGTGCTGTGCTCAGCCTAAAGAGCGGCGCCGTGGTGAGTTGCACTGCGAGACGAAAAATGAAAAGCCAGATGTTGTAGAGAAATTCACATGACTTATACGATATGACGGACGCATATTCGAGTAGGGGTCTTATCGTGACTGGTTTCGAGATATGGTTATGCCTGGGCTGGCGATGCCGCAGTCGTGTGGCGACCAAAACTGTAGGTGCGACTTTTTTTCTGGTCATGAAGTGACGATTGTCGAAGATCTGACTTTCAGCAGTAGCAGCAGGACGAGTTATGGTATATGGGAGTTCATGCTTGCGTCGGGTGCATCGACTTTGTTGCTGTTACATTGTTGACATGATTAAGCCACCTAAAGAGACGGTGATATACCAACCGAGGAATTACGCAATCGATGGGACGGAAAGGAAATCGTGGTGGATGGCCGTGATAACAGATGTCCGTTACACAATTCTCGTTCTGTGTAGACAATAGAAACTAGCCGCGATATGGCTAGAAGTCATGCAGAGCCTATATCATACACAGGAGGCTACGCTTCACAACCTTTGTTGAAATGGATTTTAGGCAATGCGTTACAGAAGAAGCTGCTGTATGCAAAGTTCATGATCAGTTTGACTAGCTACATGCATTGACGGTTGTTTAAAACGATGCTGTAGATATAGTACGATCAATTTGGATCATGAGCAGATGGAGCCATTGAAAGCGAAGAGACAGCACAGAGAAAACTGCTGAGAGAGCACGTGCGTGCTTGTACAAGTGATGAAATTCGTGATCTTGCCAGAGATCAGCAGTGCACGTTATCGTATGCTATACTTTGCGGTAAGGCTTGGGGACGAAATGATATGGTGATGGGTTAAAGTCGCTTATAAGCAATCTGTACGCGAGTTGCAAACTTATAAGTACTCCAGGCAAAGAGATGTGCTTGTTCACAGGACACTTGTCACGCCTTCTGCTCTGGTCCACAGTTTCTATCGTCTGGAAAGATCCAGCATACTGTACTTGTCGATCTGTCTTGCATCAGATGCACCGACATCGCTGCCAGAGGGGACTAATGCTAACTTTGTTGCTCTTCCAAGCATCCCTTGTAGTACTCGCATTACCTGCAGCACTTATCAAGAATAAAGACGAATTGCTTACCCGCATATTTGCGTCTTTTTGCAGGCAAATGGTCTTTTTTACGCATTGTAATGGATACATTGTGTACGCTGCTGATCGAACACATCTGCAAAAGACAGCATCTGCTTAGGTGTGGTCACGCAGATTATAACGGAGGAAACACATTTCCACATCTATCCCGCTCAAGATCGTCTAGGGATTATAAATGATAGGTGCTTCAGCGCGATTTCCTCAAGGTGCACCGACGACACTCTAAAAAGCTGCACACGCTTTTCGGCAGCGTATCGATACTAGCAAGATCTTAGGTGCACTATTGGTCGAACGTCATTACACGTGTCGAGTTCGTGGATTTCGGTATCTTCAGTGCGAACGCCGAGCTTATAACTCTAGAGCCATGAAAGAATTGAGCAGACAAGTGAGCATCAAGAAGCGTACATGTGACTAATATTGCAAGCAATCGGTTTTTAATGTTTCGACGAAGGAAAGTTTGCTGCAAGCAAGGCGGAGCGTAAAGGTGCACGTTACTCATAATCCACATTTATTAATGATCATATTCGACAAGATTGTATAGTCGCGTAATATACTGAACTACGAATTTAACATGCACTGGTGATTCGGTAAGTAAATCAATCAATTGATCTTCCTTCAAAGGTGTCGTATCGCCTTGTTTATCGATGGACTTAGATGGCAGTAGAGACATTCTGAATTGCGCTCTGATATGCACGTTACATTTAAGCTGGATAAAAGCGAGCTCTCTGATAACAACGCAGCACAAAGCCAACAAAGTGCGCACCATTATGCTTGCGCAACGGATTTCGTTGCAGCAATTGGCTGCTCTACACGCAAGCACTTATCATCTTGACAGTATTTAAGGATAGGATAATGCCGTCAAGATTATCAAAGTCATTCGTAGCAAAATAACCGAAATGTCTATTCTTCATCGATGCCGTAAGCAGCACGACGAATCTGTTTACTGCTCATATGTAGTAAAACGCATCTAGACAAACTGGATCACGACCAGAGCCAGCATTGTCGACATGAACACGGTGGACAGACCGTTGATCGCAGCGCCATTGCCCGTCGGATCCGAGTCCTTAGTCGACGATCCGCTCCCCGAAACATCTCCAGTGCCGCCTTTCTCGCCCACTGCTTTCTCCAAAGACGGGAACTTCCAGTCGCTCGGTGGAGCCTCGCATCCGTCCGACGTCGAGGTACAGACTGTGCACGTGGAACCATACAGCTCACGTTTGCAGCCAACCTCTGTGTTGCACTTCTCGACATTGAGATAGCACGCCGGGTTCTCGGCCGCGAGCTCCTCGGGAGTGGGCAGGGGCAGCATGTGTTCAATGATACTCGAGTCCAGGCCGGACGTCTCGATTAGACCATTCGTCAGGTTATAATAGGCTTCGACGAGCTTCGCCGCGCGCTCGGCATTCGCCTCTTCGTCCTGTGGGCTCTCCCAAAATGGAATGCTCTCAATCCACTCGCCGGCCTCCGAGGCCTTAAACTCCACGCCGCCATCTTCACAAAACTCGGCAAAGTCGGCACACGTCTCACCCGTCTTGTTGCTCTCCATAGACGTGATGCCCACGAGGTCATCAATCGAAATGAACCCAAGCACGCGGTACGCAAACGTACAGCTGATGCCATCGGGCATAACGCCAATGTCACAAAGTCCCTTGCGCGTGCCCGTGCGGCACTCGGTCGACTTGTTGCCCCATTCGTTGAGTGGACACGTGTGTGGGAACGAGTACCAGACGTTGTTTGGATACGGAGCACGGGGGTCCGTCTCCTTTGTCGTACCACCTACAAATGGACCGACGTTTGGCTCGCCGTCTTCACCATTAAAGTAGTAGCAGGCCGTAGGAAAAGCCTCATCACCAGACGACGTGGTCGAGTCGGGCGTGCAGCGACCCGAGTCCATGGCCAACATTGTACCGTACTCATTCTGACTAGCTGTGTCCTGGTACAGCGCCAGCGTCTCGTTTGTCTGTGCAATGGCGTACTCGTAAAAGACAAGGTAGGCCATCTCATTCTTGCGCTTGCATCGATCTTCTTCCGACCGGGTGGCATAGTTGATACCTTCAGCCTGCACATACATGAGCGCACCCTCCACCGACGCGGTGTTTACTGTATCCATGAGACCCATGTACGCCTCGTTGGAATCGTCATAGAAGGATGACACAAAGCGCCCGAGCTCGTCATTCCACACGGGCATGTCGCTCTGCACTCGGACATGTACTACATGCACGGGCGCCATGTGATAGGCATCCGACTTGGCTACTGACGAGTCAGTGGTCAATGAGGCCATAAAGTCACTCCCAGACAAGTTGTTGGACGACACCTTTGTACGGGAGGACGGATGGGATTTTGTCGAGGTCGAAGGACTCGACGACGTCACGTTACTAGTGGTCGAGGTCAACGACAGCGGTGATTGAGCACAGACGGTCTTGACCACAGCAGCCGTGACAGCGATAGTGGACAAGACCTTCATGTTTGACTCCCAGCTCAAGGCAATGAATGGAAGAATCTACAGAGTCGATTGTGAAGTGCACTCGAGAAGATAAACTGGGAATGACAGCAAGCGAGGCGCGTTTGTATCAATGGACGAGCGAACCGATTCCGGTGGTTGGATGGGACTCTTTGTGATGTTGAGAGATAACGCTACGACTTGACGCGACTGATGGTCGAGGACTCGAGCAGAATTTTACGACGACGGGAGTAAAGGGTCAATCAAATGACGGTTTGTGAAGACCCGTGATGAGGGCTGTAGTATAGTAAGGCAAGTCAAGTTTACAGACGCAGCAGGGACTTTGGGATCCATCACTACTTCGGGTCGTCGTCGCCCCGGTTTTCGGCTACATCGATGTATCGAGTTTGCTAACGGTACTATTTTCTCGAACCTTGTTCGACATAGTCATATCTTGCATTTACCCAATGACGATGTTGTAGTTGTTTAGTACCGTGTCGGTTCCATTTCCATCACGCATATCCCCGGAGCTTATCGAGCTGTCCCGGTACTTACTGATTCGACGACACAAAGCTGGCGTAATGCAGTTCCTTCCAATCCTGGTCATGCTAACTAGACTGGGCAAGGAAGCTCTAAGGTTTAACTTTTGAATGTCTTCATCTTTTGGATGCAATTGGAATGGTTATGTAGCCAATTTTTGAAAGTCGCCTCGACCTTGTAATTCCATGCGCTGTATTTACCCAGTACGATGAATAATTGGCTTGCCACGACGGTGTACATAACGGCATCACTCGCTTACATAAACACGAATAGGGGCCCAGACTTATATGTAAGTTAAATACTGTCTCTTCGTTCTACATACTGGTGACATTTCTTGCTTGCTTTCGAAGGCCCGCGACGGGCATGAAATGATCGCCTGGTCTATTGTGCAAGTCATTTACCAGGGTCATTTCTAAAATTTCACGTCAAGTCAGTCACACTTCAGCCCCTCATCTCGTGCAGCTCTACGGTGGGGGTTGAAGTGGGTGGAGCTCTGACTCGAGTATGCCGTGCAAACGGCGACTTTATGAGTCATCATTACTGCTGATGGAATGCCCATGCTACAATTCGTCGCTCCGGCAACGCAAGTCTCAGGTTGGTCAACTGCGCTTGCATTAGGGTACAAAGTTGCTCTGACGACCTTCCACCTTTACAGAGACTAAGAACACGATATTAGCCGTTAATAACCAGTGTACGCCGTCCTCTCAAGTAAACGCTTATAGCAAGTTGGCGAAAGAAAACATACGAATGCTGTAGCCAAAAACTGGATATCTCTTTTGCTTGTCCTTGCACTTCGCGCAAACTATATTGCTGATGTCATAGCGGCAATTCGGTCCCCAGCCTTATGCAGTTTGCATTTAAAGATTTAGTCGTTGCAACTTTACAACGATGGCGCCGTTGCGCGTAAATGTGAAGGCAGTCACCCGACAACAGGATCTGCTACATATTCTTTCAATCAAAATGAGCCTTTACCCAAAGATGTAGGCGGCTTTTGACATACATCCTGACAAGGAGCTTTCGCACCACCACACTTCGTTAGCCTTGTTGGGGGCTAATCGAGAAATCAAATCTAGTTTGGAACAGTAGGAAGATAGACACAGCGGAGCCTAAGACTTAATCGGCGTTACTGCGGTGTGCAAAGTATCGGCATGGTAGCAATTCCCTTAACGAATTACGAGGGACAGCAACACCGCAGCTAGTAGGGTCCCTCGGATACACGCGGCACCTGACACTGTTCGGGGTAACGCGACAAAGCATGCGATGCAGTGCTTACAATAAGTACGAGTAACATTCCAAATGCAAACAGTACTGCAAGATGACACTAAGCTATAAGCATAACCCGAGGCTAGCCTCAATACAGCATCTAGTATTGCTCTGTTCGTGACACCGCTGTCAGTCTCTTATGTGCTGCAGACCGAATAAACACCAACCTCATAAAAAGTCGCCCAAGTTTGTTCGCCACATTTGCATCAGATGTTAAGCCTAATTCAACAACTTATCTCGTCCGACGCAACATACTTTATCTAAGTATGAGAATACGACATGTCAATAAAAACTAGTCCATCTTGAACAAATCGTGACTGGTCAACAGTGACCCAACCAAGTAGTAAAATGGCGCAAGGCAGTGGGTACCTGAAGAAGGGCAAGAAGGGCATCAAGAACAGCGGCTCGAAGCCATCCAAGAAGGCCGTGAGTTACTCGCACAAGAAGTCGGCAGCTAAGTTTACCAAGAAAGGCAGTACGTCTTCACACCCTGTGTAGCTCCTATTCTGCCTTGCAAAACTCGATTATTTGTGTTAAATCTCCCTGTTATGCATGCATCCTATGCAGACCCGACAACGGAGATCCGTCGAGGCTGCAGCAGCATGAAAAACCACGGCAGCAAAGCCATCACGGGCTTCATCAACCAGAATCTTGAGAACATCATGGCTAGCCGCGTGCTGCAGGCCGGTACCCAATTGGCTCTGGCCGATGTCAAGGCACACGGGAAGGAGCGTCTCAAGGAGATCAACCAGCACGCGCGCACGAAAAAGAAGAGTCGTGTGGCACAGAAGCTAGCGGCACTGGAACGCTCGATCAATGATCAGGAGGAGGGCAGTACGAAACGCAAACGTCCGACGGCTGCGGCCGTCGTGTCGCATTCATTAACATAGTCATGTTTATTGTTTCCAAAGCCCGTTTCACATTCTTTCAGCTAACGACCTTGAACTGCTGTAGCTGGCTGGCTGAATCGTGCACTTGAGGTCGAAAGCGATGCGGCTCAGCTCAATGTGCCATCGATGATCGACGCGGCGACAGCTTCTTTAGAGATGGTAGTAGCGACTTCTGCTGCAGAGGAACACACGGGCATTGGTGCTGCTGGTATCTCGTTTGGTGTGTCCATGCCCTTGAATGTGGTCGAGTACGGGAACAGGTGCAACAGCAGCTCGTCTGTGATACTAAAAAGCAGATTCCTCACAAAAACCTCGTGCTGCAAGAACTCGTGCAGCTTGAGCGATGCATTCTCGCATGCAGTGTCGCCGAAAAGTGATAGCACTTTGGAAGGAAAGCTGGCGAGGATCGCTTCGAGACATTCTTTACGTAGGACTTGCATGTCGGGAGCTGGGCACGGAACGATGTCGGCACTGCCCGGATCAGGAAAAATGTACAGCCGCAAGTCATTTATCCAGTCTGAAAGTCTCGTTGGGTCCGTGAAAGACAGAAGCTGCCGCTCTAGCATTCGGAAGTGTGAGGCACCGAGGAAAGCCTTGATGAATGACCGCGTCATCGAGAAGATCTGACGACGCACCACGCCAATGCCGTCGAACTCGAATACCTCGCCCAGTACAGCGAAGAGACTCACTTCAATCTTTTGCAAAACACGCATCTTAGTCTCCTTCGAGTTTCCATCCGCCGCTACCCATCGCTCTTTTTGCCATTTGCCAACTCCATCCGCCATACCCTCGGCACTGTCGACCTTGCCCCGCCTTCTAGCTGTGTTGTCAATCGCGCTATCCCCAGTAGAAGACGCTGCTGACAAAGAAGTTCGATTCCCATCGGCCAATACACTGACGTGCTTAGACGTATCAGTCTCCTGTACGGACAGTAATGGGTTACCTGTCGCGCAGGACATGGTAAATGCAGCAGGAAGCAGGAGAAACTGTTGCAACACGGAGCTTTGACACAGTGTATCGCACGCCAACAATTGCTGCAAGAAGTGCTCGACAATGTACAACTGTTTCTTGTAGGTCAAAGCTGTCACCGCAGCAGTCTTGAGAGACGGTTTGATACAAGACATCTCCGTGTAATCGACACCGTTCAAATGATACGCCCGACATCCCATCCCGTACTTCTTCTCTTGCTTCTCAAGCTTCTCAGCCAACTGTTTCTCCAGCACCTCAAAATCGTGGAAGGTCCTGACTACATGCCATACATATGCACTGTCACCGTTGACCTGGACAGTGATCTCGAAATTCTGACCGTCTTGACCAACACTCGGGCTCAAAAGGCAGGCTGCCTGTTCCGTTACTGAAAAACTGCAGGTGCCTTCTGAAGTGCCACCGTCACCAATAGAAGAAACCGAACGGTAAGAAATACCATTGCTAGCATCTTCGTCGGCGAAGCTACTAAAAGTACTCAAGCCAGACACACCACGTGTCTCGGGTTCGCTCTCCTTGGTCAAGTATTTGCCGACGTGGGCTTCTAGTCGCAGCTTGTATTTGGTCACTAGACGGCTGTAGCAGATTCCACACACGCGTGCTTTCTTCGAGGTTTCGAGAGGTGGGGGATAGACCATGAACGCATGAAAAGCTAGACACGAAGCGCATACACGTTCGTGGCAGCTCTCGCAAGCGCACTCGCTCGACTCACAGCACGGGAGAGCTGTAAGGCAGCGAGTGCAGAAAGTTTCGCCATCGTTTCTGTCTTCGTCACACAAAACTGCAAGGTTCTCGTCAATAGAATGTTTCGCTCGGAGGGACTGAGTATCGCTAGTTGGGGACTTCATGCTCATGCTGGAAATTCCGCGCCGCAACGAAGGGATTGACGCACGGGCTTTCATGAAAGCCAAAGTTTTTGTTGATGCGCGCTGTAAATCATCCAAATCGGTCATCCCCAATGTCGCATGTCTCGTCGAAGTATCAGCCATTACTCGACCAAAGCTCTTCAATCGGCTTTCCATCACGGACTTTACTCCCCCATTTTTCTTATGCTCACGACTCGACGCATTACACCGCTGCTCCTTCTTTTTTGCTTTATCGACTCCATTCGAAACAGCGAAAGATGCTAGAGGAGAAGACAGACCAATAGTCTTTGGGAATACCTGCAGTGACGACGGAGGTATACCTTCTGGATGCTGACATCGCTGGCGTACCCACCGCCGCCGCCGTACACAATCCAACTCCATCTCCGTATCGTGAAAATCATCCTCGAATGTTTTTGCATATTGCCACGTGGTAACTGTCGCCTTGCTGTCTGGAACTTCCCCCAAACCATTTCCAGAATTATCAAGCCTCCAGTCATCTTCCCAAACCCATTCCGATGACGGAAGTTCCTGCCGCCGCTTATCTGTCACTTTTACCCATCCGTTTATGGGAACGTAGCGCTCAGTCTCCCACACTCGTTCCAGCACACAAACAGGGGCACTTAAAGACGTTTCATCTCCGGATTGCCACTGGTGGGGAGGCGAAACACCAAGCTCTTGGTCTACGTCACTTTGGCTACCCTGAAAAGCATACACATCCAGCGAAACATCTAGTCTGTCGAGCTGATGTAGAGTATGCAGCATGGAGTCAGTGAGACTCCTGTCAAGCAACAGCGCGAAGTCTTCATAAAATAACTCCGTCACTCCGCTATGTGCATACAACTCCGCCCACAAAGTGCCCAGGGACCCTTTTGCGATACCAGCTAGTAGCCATTGAACTCCACGGGTAGATATGAATGACTCACTCGGGATACAAGCTTCACAATCGGACGCCACAGATCGCCAATGCGCGTTAAGCATTCTCGCACCTGGTCTATCCCGCGCAAGAAATTCCCAGTAGTACTGATCGTCATGCTGTTCTTCATCCGAATAGTAGCATCTATCCGTATCCACGCTGTCGCGACGCGAAGACGTCGCCTCATCGTTGGTCGATGCTACAGAAGAGCGCCGCCAAACGATTGGAGATAGCGGGGGAGTTGATGGCTGTTTGTCGTCACCTTCGTCGTCGGAATCATGACCGCGGAAGCCTAGCATTAACACGTTTTCCATGGCGGAGAGAAGATCGTACAGCTCACGTGAGTGCACCGAGCTGCGCGTTTCGCTACACTCGTCGTGCATTTTTGTGTAATCTGCCACTGCCTTTTCCAAGTAGGCGACAACACGCTCCCGCACAGCCACCATACATGTACTTCTGCTCGACGTTTGTGTCGCTGCCGTCTCTTCATCATTACAACTTGGACTTTCGAGAATATTGAGCGAGCCCAAGGTACGGGTGCGACTACGAACTCGGGTTTGGCCTGTGAGCGTCAATGCATCGCCATCAAATGAAGAGCTCCGCATACTAGCAGCCGACTCGCTTCGTTTCCAAGCCTTTTGAAGTAGCTGTCCTGGCTTGCGAATCATTCGAGCTGCCGTCCCCGCACCCGCGCTGAGTGGTGGTGTGGACAGGGGATCCATGGGATGATTGCCGAGGGTGCGGAAGCGCTTCTTGACTTTGCCAATCGACGAGTTTAAGCTCGAGCCGATGTTGGACTTTGCATTCATCATGAGGTCATCCATATGAGCACCTATACGACTGTTCTCGCTCATCACCATTTTGTGCGACAAAAGCCCACCTGGAATCAATCCACGAGGATTCATCATTTTTGCTGTCTTAGCAACACTTAGGCGGTCATCCAATCCATACCTTAACGGTACTGCTTTCCTATCACCAATTCCACCGCTTGAGCTAGCACCAAACACAGCACTGCCAAATGCAAATGGATTGCTCCCTAAATCAGTCCAGTCGTCTCCTTCAAATACCATCTCAGCAGCGCCTGCAGCAGCTGAGGACGCTGCACTTGCCACAGCCTCTACGACTGCTTGAAAGGCTGCTTCTGCATGCTCCCCACTGCGCCTGCTGGCTTTGTACAGGCTACTAGACGTCGACCGAAGTTTGTTCAGCGTCATGGTTGGCACCTTTCCAACACCGTTTCCCAATGAGACTATGCCGGGCGACTTTGACATCATCGCAACTTTCTCGTCAACGACCTCACGGAGGCAAGATACCACGATCTCGTTGGCGTACCGCGGTTGCGAGTATTCTGACAGCGGTTTGAGGATTTTAAAAACCGCGACTTCACGCAGCAAATTGACGGCCATGGACACAAACACATTTGTGTCTTGCTCTTGACCCAACTGAGGCTTCAAGTGAGTAAGCAGTTGCGTCGCTACATGCCGAAGGTATGTTTCATCGCCAGCCTTCTTCATGTCACTACAACCTTGTTCAAGCGTAGATTCTGACGGGATACCCTCCGAGTTGACGCAGCCTGGATGAACAAAGGACGATTTTCGTACAAATGCTGCAACATACATTTGCCTTTTGAGTAGATCTACGTCGTTTTCGTCGCCTTCAAATACAGCTGGATACTCGTCCGCCAACTGTGCATAGACTTCCCGGAACCATCCAAGATGCAGCCTCAGGAGCTCAAGACTCTTTGCAAAGATCGTCAGTGCCTGCGACGAATCAATTTTTAGCACTCGAGATGCGAGTGCGCCCAGTAAATCAGCCAACAACAGCTTGACATCTGTGGAGAAGTCTTGATTTAGAGAAACCGCTTGAAACCAGCTATCGACGTAGTTCTGGACAATCAACTCTATGAGTGCTGCAATAGCGTCGCAGAGCTCCGACGGTAAGTGCCAAGACGTGCGCAGATGCGCAACGACAGACAGGCGCTTACGCCCACGCAGCTGATGAATACTCTCGTCGTCTCTCCTGCTATTACTGCTACTTCGGTGGTGGTACTTCCGATAGAACTTGAACTTGAGCACCGCATGGTCCAAAAGCTCCTGTTCTTTTTGCAATTGGTACGAGCGCAGCACCCACCAGAAAGTGCCGCCACCTACAAATAGCATCAGTATTTGCAGCAGCCTCGAGGTTATGTACCACATCACGTGGAGCAGCAATAGCGCCGCGGACGAGTAGCGCACGCAGAGCAACAGCGGTACGAGCCAGTAGCGCAGCTGCATCGTGTGCAAATGAGGACAAGGCTGTGCGTGTCCATTGCTCGCTGATCTCATTGGTCAAAAAGCAGACACTACTTTTCCACATCTACAATTCGCGTGGTACACATCTATTAGAGTGGCCTATTGACCTACGTTTGGTATTTTACGACATGTTTTGTCAGCTTTTGCGATTGTAGCAGCACTTCTTTTTACAAAGCATTTATGTTTTGTAGGACGAGCTACAATAAAGACGTCACACGGACATTTGATCGAGCAGCTGATGTCGATGTGGACTACAACTCCATATGATAAATTAAAGAGCCTTAAACGAGTCGTCAATAGCGAGCCGACTGTATTGTGGTTGGTTCGTGGCTCCGGAGCTTTTCATTGAATATGTGGCGCGTATCGACGGCGCTCGTGCGCGGCAAGAGCCAGCACCTACTGCAGACATCGTCCCTATCGACAGCTGCCGCAACTGCAAGAGCATCTACTGACGCAAATACTGTTGCTACTGGCTGGTCGCCTGACGCAAAGAAGAAGCGCACGGGTGTACTGGCCGTTAAGATAGGGATGATGCCCGTCTGGGACCATTTTGGCTACCGTCACAACTGCACGGTACTGCACGTCGAAGAGTGTCAAGTAACGCAAGTGAAGACTGTGGACCGTCATGGGTTCAGTGCCTTGCAATTGGGTGTAGGTCTCCGCAAGCCCAAGAACGTGAGCAAGCCCGTGCTGGGTCACCTGGCCAAAGCCGGTGCGCCAGCTAAACGTCAATTACAGGAGTTTCGCGTGTCGGAAGACGCGTTGCTGCCATTGGGAATGAAACTGTCTGCACTCCACTTTGCACCTGGACAGTACGTGGACGTGTGCGGCATTAGCAAGGGCAAAGGCTTCCAAGGTGTCATGAAGCTGCACAATTTTGCAGGTCAGCCAGCGTCGCACGGGAACTCCAAGACGCATCGCCACATGGGATCAACTGGTCAATGTCAAGATCCTGGAAAAGTGTTTAAAGGCAAGAAAATGCCTGGCCGCATGGGTGGCAATCGCGTCACGCGCGATAATCTCTGGATTGCCATGATCGACGTGGACCGCAATCTCCTTTATGTCAAAGGCAGTGTCCCCGGGAACAATGGCGGGATCGTCCGTGTGACGGATGCCCGCAAGAAGAAGCCAGAGGTACCGCTTCCGTATCCGACTTTTACCCTGCCGGACGGTGAGACGCTGCCAGCCGAGATACTAGCGCCCCATGGCGATGTGGACCCGTACCATTACGACGAGAAGTAGAGAAAGGGAGGGAGCAGACCAGGAATGGCTAGACCACGATTTTTTGTGGGCTCTGTCAGGGCGACACTTGTGTGCGGTTGGAAGATCTTGTGAGAACTTAAAGTTGTTTGCCATCATTTCATTGAATTGCTGTGATCGATTTAGCTCATTTTGACTGCTGGTGGTCAGCCTCCGTCTTTTTTATTGATAGTAGCTCGGCTCATGTAAGGATAACGAGTGCGTGCGTGCGGTGCTATCGTCGGCTGACTCTTGATAAATACACTCAGAAGTGCTGCTGTGCTTTACGACTGGAGTGCCCGCGGAAATGATAGGACAAACTATTTTTTCGCTAATATTTTTGTCGAAATCAACACCGCTGTTCTACCACTTTCGACCTATTGAAGGGTTCGAAGGCGGTTTATTCGATGTGCTTGAAACTTTTATATTGTATCAAGAAGCAAAGCAATAGAGGAAAATATCCCGTGCGCGGATAACATAGAACAGGTATACGTAGTACAACGAGAAGTGCTAGCTGATTGATTGTACTATGTTTCTTTGTGTGTTAGAATGTACTACACGCTACACATTTACCCTCCGTTTTGTTCTGGCGAAACTGATCATCACCTCTCAACGACTGTAGCTTCCTTCGCGGCAGCACTTGCAGTGTGTGTGATTCATTTGATGTCGACCATGGTGTCAAGTATTCTTATGCAGCTGTACTTCTTTTCGGCATAATTATAGTGTGACCGAGTACGTCCTGACGTTCTTGTTTCTTGCGTTGGAGTGCTCGACGTTCACTGAGTTTACAAATGAGGTGCAATTGGATCTCCACGTGCACACACAGCGGAAGAGTGAGACGTTTCAAGCGAAAGCGAGCACGGCCTGACGAAAGAGAAATCAGGCTGGTCACGGCATGCTCATTTTAGTGCCACTTGTCTGTATTTATGTTAAGTGGACGCAGCAGGCCCCGTAGACGAACAAGAGCTCTTTTTTATGTATTATTACAAAGTAACAGCGATAGAGGCTATATCACCTCCATGCTTGTGACGATTCTATTGGAGTACAATCTATAATTGACTACGTAAAGTAAGCAGTGATAGACATGAGCTACTACCAGCTAGCCACAGTCGATGTTGCATCAATCTTTACGTCACTTTAATTGATGTTGTCGTTGTTACTAGTCAACACGATTGTAGTATATTTTCCCTAGATAGTGCATACAAGCACGCACGCCGAACGCGCAAATGCGTCAGTGCATCTGGAATGTTGTGCTAGTTGATACATCTCTGAAATCAATAAGTCGACCGAAGGTTACACCGTGAACAGCCACCTAAAATTCTTCATTCCACTATCACGAGATACAGCATTTGATCCTTAAAATCCGTCCTTCGTTGTTGGGGTCCTTTGTACACTACAGCCGGGCTGGCACAACCACGAAAAATTTATAGAGCTCGCTGATAGAGCATAGGTACATAAAGATAGAGGTCCTATCTTGGAATTGATCAAGCACGCTTCAAGTAGCGAGATTACTTTACCGCTCAACTATTAGTTGAAATTTCAAAGGGCCTAGGGGGGGGGTACTTTGACTCAACTAAAGGCTCAATCAGAGGTTCAATAAGAGGTCCAATAAGAGAATCAATAAACGTTTCAATTATTTTTATAGACAAGCTCTAAGAGGTTCAATAAACGTTTCAATTACCTTTATAAACAAGCTCTAAGAAGTTCAACGAGAGGTTCAACAAATATTTCAATTACCTTATAGACACGCTCTAAGTCTATCTCCGACCGAATGTGGCTGGTAAATGTTTTAGTCGCGTTAATTTTTAGCACGAATGATAAATTCTTACCTGTATCGATTCGAAGTCCGCATAGTCTATGTAATTGCGAGCCCGAAGGGTGAACCTATTAGTGAATGTGCGCAAGGTTGAATGCCGAACTTTTAAATCGTACTTATCTGTCTCCGTAAATAACGCGGTTAGGTGTACCTTTCGCGTACTAAGTACGATCTAGCCTGTCCCCCCTCATATGTCGATTAGCATGATAGGTGTCACTCTTTGGTTAGGTCACTATTGTGACGCACGTATGGGATTGGCTTAAAATCGATCAAAGGTGAAAATGATCATGCAAGCAAATGCTGGACGCTCATAAGCAAAGGCTGATCGCGTTGCCCTAGCATACTGTACTGGGTTAATTTAGACATTAACAGCATCATACCCCTTGTTCAGTGACTGCTG
>JH598007.1:9490-30350 GCA_000173235.2 Hyaloperonospora arabidopsidis Emoy2
GACGTTACGATCGGGATATGTCAAGACAGACGGTATACATCTCTCGGAGGAAGCATATCATTTTCCCACACACGAGAAAGCACATGGCCATCAAGATTCTAGTTCTGCGTGAAAAAGTAGCAAGTGAAGCGTCCTCGCGTGATCTCAAGCATAGTTGAAGAAATGATCTCTGAGGGGACTCACCAAGGCACTTTCGAAAGACAAGCATACCAAGTTCATCAAGGGACTGGGCCTGGCGGTGTAGGCTTACACACTTCGACTTACATCAAGGGAGAGTGTTGAAGAATGATGTAACGGCTACGTGTATTGTAGGAAACTAATCCAAGAAGCTCTCCCTTGTTGAAGCCACTGAACACGATGCTTATGTCTTGAGTCGTCTTCAGATATTTGATGATACGCTTCGCCGCTGTCCAATGAGACTTGTTGTAGCGCTCGCAATACTTTGCAACTTCGCCAACCGCATGCGCGATGTCTGGTCGCGTACATGTGGTGATGTACATCAAAGCGCCGACCAACTCGTGATAAGGAAACTCCGCACGAACACTTCCTCATCCGGCATCTTCGCCCGTTTTCGATTCATGCGCTCTGCCATTCCATTCTGCTCAGGATTGTACGGTACTGTGAACTCTTGCTTCATGTATTTCACCTTGCAAAACTTATCCATCGCAGCGTTTCGGTACTCCCCACCGTTGTCACTTCGGAGCACTTTGATCTTCTTCCCCGTCAACGTCTTGATCTCTTGGTAAAACCTTGCGAACGCGCTGGTAACCTCGCTTTTATTTCGCATAGGGAAGACCGTCACGTACCGGCTCTTCATCATGATGAAACTCACAATATACTTGAAACCAGATCTTGACGTTGGTGTTATAGGTCCAAGAACGTCCGAGCACACCATCTCGTCAGAACGCGCAGCCTCCCTGAGCTCTGCATCTTCCTCGGATGTCTTGAACGACTTGCGCACTTGCTTTGACGTTGCACATACGTCACAGACAACGTCCGTCTTCATCTCCACGCCCTTGATCCTTCCGTCTTTGATCATAGCATTAACCGTGCCGTACGACGCGTGACCCAGTCTTCTATGCCATAGCTCACCTTCATTTTCTGCTACATGGCACTCTGCATGTACCTCAATATTCAGGTATATCAGGAAACCCTGCTTCCTTCCGGTGGCGACCGGTGTGCCACCACGCCTTACCACGCACTCGTTGCGAGTAATCTCCACAGTCATTCCTCGCGCTGCTGCTGCCGTAAGCGAGAACAGATTCTTCGTCAAATCTTGAACATGAAGCGTGTTCTCAAGTCGAGCATCGATCCATGCATACCCGGTCCAAACGCGCAGCTTTACCGTCCCTTGACCGATAACTTGTAGCTTGACGTCATTCTTCGCGCTTCATACACTTCGCTCATTTTGCGCTTCCTCGTAATCCTCAAAGGCATCACGGTCGTTGCACATATGTGCCGATGCGCCGCTGTCCATGACCCAGCAGTCGCTTACAAAGCCTTCACTGACGTTAAACGCGACGTTTGACTGGTCATGCGCTGCTTGGCTTGATCCACGACTTGATCGACAATCTCTTGCGTAGTGGCCTACCTTGCCACAATTGTAGCACGCGCCAGCAGGTCCTTTCGTACGCCTTCCTGGCTGCATCTTCGGTTGCTGCTTGCCCTTCTTCTTGCCTGTGTAGAGAGCCTTTGCTTCTCCTACCCGTGCTGCCTCCTTCTGGCGCACTTCCTCAGCAATTAACTTGCTCACGAGGTCACTGAAGTTGAAGCTTGTAATCGACATGCGAAATGCCTGAACCAAGCTCTCGTAGCTTGGAGGCAAACTTCGCAACATCACCGCGCACACATCTTCCTCACTTGGACCGCAGCTTGCATTGTTCATCTTCATGACGATATCTTCTAGCTCCGTCACATGACCACTGATGCTCGATGCAGTGTACTTGAACGCCGCGAACTTTTCCTTGAGCCAGAGCCTATTCGCCATGTCTTGCGTTGCATGAAACTTCGCTAACCTTCCCCACGCATCCCTTGCATTTGCTGCATTGATGACGTGCATCAGTTGTCCGTCGCTGAGATTCAGCACAATCGCCGCATGCGCTTGCTGCTCCTTGGCCGTAGAAACCAAATCGTCACCAGATACTGCTCCCCACAATCCCTTTGACATCAGGAACATCTTCATCTTGAAGCTCCATAGCACGTAGTTCGAGCCGTCGAAAGGCTGAATCTTGAAACCAGAGTCGTTGTTTGGGATCATAACCTGTTACAAATACTTGGTCTATGCGAGCTTCAAGGTAGTCTGATGGACTAGTGGCCGGGATGGTAAACTGAAAAGTGAATAGCATTGTGTGTTTCCTTCTTCCTACCGTTGGTCTTCTTTCTTTGACCCTTCTTACTACCGTTGGGAACCTTTCCAGGATTCTTGTTTCTACGATTCTTACGCGTTGTCACGCACCCGTCCCATAAATAGGGGACGTCACTATCTGGCAGGATAATGCTGGTGAACCCTAAACACCAGGACCCGAAGGCTTAACTTTGTGTTTCACCCCCACCGGGTATCGAACAGGTGACCATTGGTACGACGCTGCCACGCCCTACCAACTGAGCTACTGGATGATACCCACTCTACACACAATGCTCCTACATAACCAGTCCATTCAACAGTTAACGTTACCCTAAATTTAAGGAAAAGGAGTCTGAATAAAAAAAAACTAAATAGTGTCCGCGTTCGAAAATCGTCATGCTTTGATGCAGCAAAAATGATTGATTGAACGATAGTCATAATATAATTCGTAGGATGTCAAAGCATTGATTGTTGTACTATAAGCAGTTATATTGTAGCTGCCTAATTTGGAGAACGTGATATAAGCGCGATCTTTTTAAAAAATCTAAAACGTAAACGAGAACTGGTTGGGCGTGCTGAGGGTTGATTTAATACATCAATAGTAGCACCATCGTCACCACCTCATCAAATAAGCACCCATCATATATGTGCTAGTCTTAAAATATAGGAGAGTTCTTCGAGTGTAGCCTGTAGCTGTGAGTAGATCAGATATAGAGTGCCTTGACGGATATTGAGCTGGTACTTAACCGGCTGCGAAATTTTCACTTGTACATTGAAGATGCCACACTTTATTTTTATTTGCTGATAGACCATAGTACCCTACCCCGCGACATGTCGGTAATCCATCGGGTGAGGTGGAGTTAGTTCACGATACACCTGATTGTAGCATTGTCTCTCGGTGCGGTTTCTTTTCTTGGGCCATATACAAATTGTAAATGCTGCTGGCCTTACTGACCATAAACTTAAAACAATGCCTTATCGATTATGGGGGCTGCTTGATAAACTTGTCCAGTACTCGACATACCAGCATTGAATTTCTTCAACTGGGGCAGAACCCTCCATGGCTGGTATTGAAAGGTAGGAATTGGGTGGACTGTTGAACATCATGGTTACAATTAAAAACTATGTGCGTTGAAAAATCAAAAACCATCTACCTGGGATGTCAGGTGCCGTGCATGATTGTTTGCTGCAATTATTCGTTAACGGCGGCGGAATTTTTATGGCCGTGCTCACAACTAATACTGCATCGAATTTGTCGTTTTTGCTTCTTTCTTCGGCTTTCGGAATCCTGGTCGGATAATAGTTTCATTTTATGACGATTTTATTGATTATTGCATCCGACGTACTACTTACGGGCACAAAAGCATTGTCAAGAAACCAACGGGAATGAACATTGGCGGGATCCAACCTTGCACCCGGTAAATCGGTAATTAAAATGCGGAGGAAATCATGCTGACAACGAAGACCATAGTTGCTCATACAAAAGTCGAAGAACACTCGAACATCACGCTCAACAGGAAATATTAATTCTTCTTGGCAAGTTCCTGTTTGGCGAGGCGGAGCTGCTTCGACATGATGCTGATCGCTCAGGCAGAAGCCTTCTTTCAAACATCCACAAATGCATGTATTAATCAGTAAGATAAAAATACTTTGCCCGCTATCTAGTAAGTTTGAAGCTATTAATTTGTATTGATTTGCAGACAAGCTTCATGCACGAATAAACGGAGGAAACCATTTTTGAAGTTCCCGTTGTCGTTTTAAAGATGCATGAGCGCTCGTAACTTTAGGTGATGACCTCTGTCCAAAACTTCTCGACTTACACCAGCTAAGCAGCACAATAAATTCTTTGTAGGATATGAACTTGCTATTTTCAATGTTCTTTGAGCCCACGCTCGGAATATGCCCTTCCATATCATGTCACACTTCTTCTAATTGATCTTGTTGTTTTATGTCTAAGACTTAACTCGACCACATCTTCAAAAACACAGCAAACGTGCACTGGGTGCCTTCTCTACCTCAATGGAAGAAGAATCTTTTTCGGTGGAGAGCCTTGCTAATTCTTTGAGAATACCAATAGCAAAGTTGTTGGCGGGCTTGGGATTAATTGCAAAAATGTCATTCATCAAGGCCTGATCAGCATCGGTAATAATAATACCGAGATTAATGATAATGCTCTGTTCCAAAAGAGTCTTAAGTATCCATTTCAATTGCACTTGTATCTCACTGGAGAAAAAAAATGAAAATGTTTACTTAATATTTATGCTGGTTGGTGGTATCTCATGGAGCATACCTGCTCGATATTTGTCCGTGCGGTGTGTTTTGTCAATCTGTACTACAGCTGTGCGGCTTTCTTCCAAAAGCAGCCGAATGATACTATTTGGAATTAAAAGCAAGTGAGTAGTAATATGAGATTTCGAAGAAAGTTTTGTTCTGAAAAGCATCGCATTCCTGGAGATATCGCATCAGCGCCTCAATTCCAGAAATTTTACCTTTCGCTTTTAAAGATACACTTGACGCATATTCGTGATGTCCCTTGTAACCAGTCTACACCCCCATTATACTTGGCCTCGAGTTCCGCGGGTATAGATGAGGTACTTTTCCCGGCTTTGATCAAATTCATTACAAAAGTGTTCTGTTCCATGGTAACGTGACGCGCACTGGGGTAATCATATATATTATGTACCGGGGTTGATTGTGCAGTCATCCACAGTAACCCGGTAAGTGATACCGCACAATTCGATTCGGGAAGACCATTGCCGCTGGTAGGCAACTTGTTAAGCGACCGCGTGTGTTTCTTTAAGTATTCGATCCTTGCTGCCAGATTCAGCCTTGCCACAGATGATATACCAAGTATTCCAAAACTACTTTTTAGTCCGATGATGACTTCATTCATCGACTGTTCTGTTTAAGTCACTTTTTTTATCTCAGGCACGAAGTATCTGCTATCAATTTCTTTGAAACAAGTTTTCAAAGCAGCGATGGGGCTACACCTGCTTGTTCTTTTAAAGTGGACAGACAGCTTGTCGGCCACTCTTTCGAGCTGTTGGAGATGTGATTCAAAATTGTCAAACGTGTCTGGGTCCGCTTTCTTCTCCGAGTCCAGAATAGATAAACTATTGGTATCTGCATTTATCTCTTGATCTGTGGTGAAATAGTCTTGCACCTTGCCTCCACATGGTCAAACTCGAGATCGATGTTAGCACCATGCACAACAGACGAGATTTTTGACTCTGAATTTATTTTCTTCCGTGTTCTTCAGATTCACTACTGTCGTTTGATCTAGTAGTGACCACACAGAGTATCGACTCTCACCGAAATTCGACAGGTCAGGCCGCCTGTTGCCATTACCCTCGGCCAGCTGGGCATACCTAATTGAGCAATCGATGTCTTGCCGACCAATTTCAACATTGTCGAATTCATATCTTTTTAGGGTTGCAGCGACCCAGTAATTCTCACTATGGTCTAATATTTGGGTAATTTTTGGGTAATTGGGTTGAATTGCCGACGAAAGAACAACAAGGTTCCGGCGATCGAGGATTTTATATGTTTGTAATGTGCCTATAAAGTAAATACATCAGTACAGAGTTATGTCTATCATGAATGTGGTAAGTAAATGAATAAAAAGCTGTATAGTTTTAGTGATAGGATGTGAAGTTCGAACTTGACAAGAAGGGTGTGAATTTTCCGAAATGTGTGTGAATATATTCATTAACTTTATATGTTACCATATGTAGTACACATCTACACTTAGAGCGAAGCCTGATTTAGCGCATTTCATTATTGCAGATGTCTACATGACGGCCACAACCACTCTTCCGGTGTCCAATATATTAGCTAAGAAGATGAGCCGCAAGTGAGCTTTAGTCGATTTAAAGAGAAAGCAGAATATATCTTGACGAATCGCCATCGAGTTTATGGGTATCCCTAGGAGATCTGTGAATTACTTTTGAGCTCTTGAGAAAGAAATTGGACGATAAATATCCCCGATGGTGGTGGCACGATCCCGGAGTAAACGAGCGGGCCGCTGCACCAAAAAATCGGCTAAAAAGGTTAAGTTGGGAAAAGTCCATATCTATGGATATAAAATATTTACACCTTAATGCCATGATCAAGCGCCAATTTGAGAATGATAAGGTGAAAGGGCATGCTAGCGTAGCTGGCTTCAGATTTTCTGATAGGAATGATGAAGAAGTTATGTGGATCTTTAATGCACCGTTTGATCGTGTACACGCAATAATACGCCGGAAAGACCGACCACTTCAAAAGCGTACGAAAGTTGCGACTCGAATTGATAATTAGCTTGTCGAAAGAGACAAATCCTATACACGTTAATTTTTGAGCAGAAATGCGAAAACAATCCACATTATACCGTGCTAATGAAAATATGGGATATGTATTTTCACGATGAGTATAAAAAGCGATTATAGTTCCCGATTTTCGTTACTTAGTTGTTAAGCAAACAGGATTTGTGTCGCTGTACGAGACGATAATGTTGGCTACAACTACTGAGGGTGTAATTCTACCTCCCGTCATCGGATGGAAAGATATAAAGGGATTTCGAAAGCTCTTGCGACACATCAGTACAATTTCAGTATCACCTAAAACTATGGGTCGACACAGTCTACTCACGTCTACCCAAGCTGATGGTATGGTTATCAGCTGGAAATCAATAAGTTACGCACATTATTTTCAAAGTGGTAAACGAGCAAGTGTGCAAGTCGGGGCATATAACTGTGTAATTTCAAAGAGACTGCACTACGCGTATATAGGCTGGAGACATCAGCATGTGCTGTCAGTTTAAGGGTGTAATGTGTTCGATGATCTACAGCTGGGGGTACTCGGATGCAGTGCAGTAACCCATGTAAGTATCTTGAAGATACCGAGAGCTTTTTAGAGCATGTTCAAATGGATGGAAATTGCACGGAGGACACCCCCACTAACCGCTGAAAACATAAGTACAAAGGCAAGTTTTTACGACGATAAAGTCGTTGGCACATATGGAGACTACGGATACGTAGATTATTCTTAACAAGTCCAGATATTATCATTAGATACTAGGATTGGAGATGTCGGAGATGAGATTGCCAACACACTTGCGGATGAAAGAACTGAAGGACAGGATCTTTTAGCATCGCAATATTCAATTTAGTCAATAGCTCAAGCATAAATGTACATTAAAACGTTCTTTAAGTTGCTTTTCATCGCTTCAGTCACATCTTGTGTCAAAAACACCGCGTTCGTTCACGGACACGTTTTTTTGCAGATGCGATACAAGTGACACCACATAGCACTTTCCATAGAGACGACTATAAGTCTTGGTTTTTGGTCCTTATGAGTATTCGTGTGATAATTCATGAGCGAATGACATGTGTTTTTGAAACGCGCTTGAAGAAATCTGCTGTCGATTTAAGCCATTCAGGTTTTTTCAATTATTGCTTAATTCTTTCAACTGAGCAAAAATATGGAATGATTCCGAGGTCAGAGAGATTGAATGACAAAGAGGAAGCAAAATGTATCCAAAGGTTTTGGTGATGTCACCTTAGCAATAAATTCTTTCATATTGAAGCTAAGCTTAATCGTTCGGGGGACTCTTAACCGCGTAACAGAAAGGTAAGTCTGCGTATCACTACATGTAAAATGTTCAAATGCCCGTCCGGAAAAATGAGATCCGTTTACTGGCGCTTATAGATATTTTTATCTCCATATATGCGACCTGATCGCCACATCAAAAAGAGATACTAATATGATGATGCATTATAACCGCCCTTTTTGTGATAACCCCCCTCCCTCTTCGAAATTGATAAATTATGATGAAACTCTATACATTCGAAATCCAGGCGCTGTTCGACGAAATCCGTTACGTACGTTCAGGTGCTACTCGTCACAAAAAGTTTAGGCGCCGTTTACACACTATGTGTAACGGGGTCAAACAAGTGGTTGGTATAACTGGTATGGTGTCGTGTGATCCACCCATAAACAGATCAGTGATATTATTGACGTACTGTAAAACTCAATACGCTAAGCGGTAATACCGCACCTTATCGATTACGGTTAGATGGTATCTATCGTAATAGATGTCTAATGACGTCATTGTTCTGGTGCGGTAACACCAGAAGGACCTACATTAGTATTATTGGGTAAGGAGAATACAGGTTTAGGGTTAAATACGTAGGTGATGTTTATTAGCACTATAAATTAGTAAATAAATTCAGTTCTCTTTGGGTCAGTTTCAGACAAGTACCTTTCTAAGACGTCTCTGGTCGTAAGATCTAAGAGCCCGTATTAAGGCTAGTGCTCTTGGGCATTATTGCCACGTGATTCCTTAGAATCGTTAGTCCCCTGGACCTGGACTAGATGCTTGCGAGCTTGTTTAAATACCTAGATTTAATTCTCATTAAGTCTCTAAAGACTTAGGACCCTATAATTTTGTAACCCGTTTAGTTTTATACGCTAAGAAACTCTAATGAGTCTATAAGTCTTCCTCTGACAAAGGAGCAAGGGTAGCTTCGCTACACTATCAACTGAGTGTTTCCTGATCTCGCAGAGTAACCCAAGAAAGCTCTGCCAGATCAGGTGACACTGCAAGACGTCGAACCTGTCAGTCTTCTCATAGTACTGGAAGACGTCGCACATGTCATGGTTCGGGCACGATAAATATGTTGTCTTTAAAGGATACCTTAACTCGCGCAGGACTAGTCACTGTTTTGCAGACAACACGTGTCATTGAATTTTAAAGCAAAACGATGTTGACATTCTTGGTGTACATCAGTTGGTCGTCCTTCTTGCGACGATGTGAGAAGCTTGGAGACGACACGCGCGGGACTGACGGGTTCGGAATTTTTAAATTAGTACTGTGAACCACATGGACGCATATGATGTATGTAGTCAACAATGCGGTCGGCAAGCGGGGCCATACGGGCGCGGTATAAAATTTTCGTGAAAATGTAGACTCCTTATGTTCTTTAGGCCCACCGTCGCGAGCGATAGTTCAAAGTTTACACAAAATGAAAGGGTCGTGGAACTCGAGTCCAAAGTTACGCTGCAGAATCGCCAACATAATCTACTATCTCTTACATAATAAGGGTGTGAAAGTCGTACCAGGGTTTCTTTGGACAGTCGATCAGAAGCTTCACCTAGTAGCAAGAGGACGCCAAATATCTTTTGATAAATACTACCCCCTTGAGCCTCTCAGAATGTCGCCATGACTGCTGCACAACCGTATGCATACTGAGCATTTGAGCGTGGCGCAAGTGATCATTGTTGTTAACTCACCCGAGCGGACAGCAGCTTAGCTACTAATTACTACAGCTGCTACTACCGAGCTCCAAGCAGGCTGAAGAAGATTCGATCGAAGTTGTCGTCGAGTCGTGTTCGCACCGAGTACGCTATTGAGCATGGTTATCGAAGCTTGCATCAAAGTACCATTGGTGTGTACTGAGCAATCATTGCTGCACTCCAGATTGAGTCACGTTCTGCTTTTTAAAAAACACAGGGAATGGTTATCCACACACCCACGTTTTGCGATCCGCACACACCCTAAATTGGTATTCATTAAGTACCCATCAATGATTGGCCAATATATAGGAAGCACTAATTAACACTATTTTTTAGCGTTATACCACGTTTTACAAGCCCCTACTAAACAGGTATGCACACCCTCAACACGCAGTCATAACGCCCTTGAATATTTACCTTGTACCTTTGTGAGCATTATTTTGATGTCTTTTTTTGCAACACTTACTCTGGAGGATGCGTACGATACTCTTGCTGATGCAAAGTTCACTGTATAGAAATCTGCTAATGTAGAAGGGTTTTTTGCGTCGAATCAATCTGAAACAAAGTCGAAAGGTCATCGCAAAAAAAACTGCGTGGCTTTGTTGCAGCCATGGAGTAAAGTATAGGGCGGAAGGTCACAACACACTCCCCCATCTGCTTGTTTTTTGCCCACGGTCCATCATCGTGCTGGAGGGCGGGGAAGAACGCTGCTTGAAATCGAAATAAAATCGAACACAATCACGAGCGCATTGTCAAAGTTGCATCTTTTGCGAATATGAGAAATCTTTCTAGAACAAAGTATTCCGAATCGCGTCATAGCCAACATCCTGTGTTGCGGCAGCAGTACTTGCATCTTGGCCACTCCCTCTGCAATTCTTGCTATGTTAGAACATCACAAAGTGTAACTTAGTTAAAGCAAAAATTGAAAATTAGACGGAAATTGTTAGATTCATTCACTTTTTGGTTAAATGCACTCCCTTTTTTCTTTAAGTAAGTAAGCACCTGTAGTACTAAGATGTCATTGGTTAATATTTAGTTGCTAAGTATACCAATTTTCTCCTTTATACCCTCTCTAGCCGAATTATTGTTATGGCTATATGGCATCACCTGGTGGCCTAGCAGCCCTACCAATTGTCATTACCTTAAGACAGGGCGATGCCATGGGGGAAAAGGTGGCGGTAACGCTCTTGCGTACACATTTAGCCTATAATTATAAGTATATGGATAAGAAAGCTTCTACGTCTAGTGATAGTATACTATTTCTACAAACTTCTCCACAGAAAGTACTCTAAGGCCAGTGTACTGCACTCTTAAGAGCAAACACACCTATCGATATTCAAAATCGACAATACGGTCACGCGCAGCTTTGAACGGCATTCAAAGGATTAGATTAATAATATATCTAAATAAAAAGGAAAATGAAAAAAGGGGAAATCAGAAGACAAAAAAGACAGGGATGGTGGCGATAAAGACGATGAAGGACATTTATGCATAGTTACAGATCAGCAGAATTAGCGATATAGATGTCACACAACGAAGAAAAGGTGGCCGTATAAATCATGACAAAGAGTAGTATAGCGTGGCTATTATTATAATTAGCTATTATCATAAACACCACGCGATACTGCACTTTGCTATTCTTCCTTTTAAAGACACATTTAAGTGTCTAAAACGACAAGAATGCGCGTTTACGTAAAAATTACTTCCGCTCGTAATTCAGTCATATATTCCTTTTTTATAGTTATGTCATCGTCAAACCTCTGCAGAAATTGAGAGCCGCTGAGGCACCCACCCAACTCTCAACAAGTTTCGGATACATCGTTTCAAAGAGGTAGCTAATTTTGAGTCACGATTACCACGAGTGCAGAATGATTGAATTGTACTGACCGAACATGTCGTAGTATAAGATCCAGAGATGAGAAATTTGTGGACGGCTGTCATACCAGGTACGATCTTGAGGTGTATGCACTAACGTGACTTCTCGTTTAAGCAGGATGGTACCGTATTATGTGGTATACATGTAGATTTTACACATATATTGACCAATTAGAATTGGCTGTTTTGAATGTTAATTGAATGAAAGAAAACGGAGTGAATCTAACCAAAAAGGGAGTGAATCTAACCAAAAAGGGAGTGAATCTAACCAAAAAGGGAGTGAATCTAACCAAAAAGGGAGTGAATCTAACAACTCCCATTAGACAAATGATGTATAATTGAGTGAAACACATTCCAAGATGTTCCACTTAATACGACAGTGTACCCTGTGTCATGTGTGCATTTTAGTTCTTAAAGTGGGTCTGAGGCTACCAGTATGGAACTTATGGTTACCGGTATGAAGGGGGTGTGCGGATAGCAAAAAGTGGGTGTGTGGATAACCATTCCCACACAAAGGATAGCAAAAAGTGGGTGTGTGGATAACCATTCCCACACAAAGCATCATTATTTTGGGGCACCCACTTTTTGCTATTCCCACCCCCCCCTAACCTGGTATTTCATAAAGTACCCATCGGTGATTAACTGGGGTTGGCTAAGGGTGTGTGCGGATAGCAAAATGTGGGTGTGTGGATAACTAGGACGTTTTTTTGCTGCTTTCGTAAACAGTAATTTCAGGGATACGTCGGAAGTCGAGCCTGAGATTCGGAGATACAAGAGGTAAAGAAACTGATCGAGGCGATGGGTTGATGAACCGTATTGAAACAGCAGGTCAGAGTAACTCTTGATCCCGATGGTAAACACTAAGCTTGCGCCGAAGTACAACGTGAGATGAACCAGAATGATGACGACCTCGGCCTCGGCTAGGACAGTATGATAAGTCAGCACCCGTTCGAGCTAGTTAATCGGCCTCAACCCACTCGACTCACATCTCATCAAGATGGATCGAGTATGAGCATGATGCACCATCTCATCAATGAAAGCGATAGATCCATCATATCAAACGAAATTGTTTTGATGTGACTGATGCATCGATCAGCAATACGACGAAGTACACAACACGCCATCAATTGGTGGTGCATTGAGCTGTCAAGCTCGATGTCTAGAAAGCCAGGATGGCGTATGCTACATGTGTCAGCAACGGGTTCTACGATCCTTGTTGTAGTGCTATAGATACTACTCATATGGCTGTAAACGCGCGAAAGACAGACGGTGTGGACGAATGTGCGGGCGCCTTAACGGTGTTCAACGACTGACATTCTGCTTAATTGTGTAACTTTTGTAGCTGCAAAACTCCCACATAGCGTCTCGGCAGAGCTGAGCGCAATTTCACCGATACTGTGTTTATCGCATTTTTCCAAGCAAGTTCAGCGTCAGCATGATCCGATCGAGACACACTACAAGTACGTGGCGTAGCTCCGAGATCGATTATGAGAACTAATACTAGTCGTTTGCCGATGAATACTTCGCAAATCTCTGTCCTTCTTTGATTGTAGCAGTTACAACAGTGCACGGTATTACCATTCGACAACCAATTAGAAGCACACAGTATGCCCGACGGCGACTCATGTGGGACGAGTCCATTCTCGCCGGGCGAAGAAAAAGATCAAGACAGGATTAGCAGAAGTACGGAGAAGAGAGACCTCACGAAAACCGAACACACGCAAAGATGCCAACTGTGTATCAGTTTATCGCTCTCTATTGGCTCTTGTCGGCCCAATTGCATGTCGACGCCCGCCGTGTTGCAAAAGTGCTTCCACCATCTACTTTTCGACTCATGGCGATGAACTTGTGAGATTTCAGGGTCGAATATTCAGAGGCATTAGCCTTTTTATAGGACTAAGCCAGCTTCATATGTAATGATGCAATAGAGAAACGCGTGTGAGATCAGCACGACACGCGCGACAGATGGTGCACGAGAATGTGTGGGCGACGATTTCGACGATCTCAGTGCAGTTCAGTGGCGTCCCGTACGGTCATACAGTATCCTACAGCGGTGGGTAAATGAAGCAGGTTGGTCAACAATACAAAACGAGAGAGTGGTTGACAGTACGTGCTCCTTTTTCGTAGATGGGATCGGGTACTCGAAGAAAAACTCAACAGGCAAGCTCTTCTTCTACATCACTCAACTGGATGCTACAGGTTGGTCTACGACTTAATCAAGACATGAAAAGTCTGACCCTGTGCTACGACGTTAATCGAGTGTATTCGTTGCATGCCGTAGGAGCGGATTTGAGCGTAAACTCCACGGCGTCTGTGGCACTCACGATGGCCCAAGAGGGAATACACGCGTGCGTGATGGATGTTGAAGACCCCACGTGCTGGAAGTTAACGATGATCGGACACATTGTGCCAGTATCTGGAACCCAGCGTTTTGACGCGGAGAAAGCGCTGTTCTCCAAGTGTGTTGAGTAGTATCGAATCTGATAGCTTGTGCTGTTTCGGTTGTGGTTGGTACTCATCGTATTGGTGCTGTTATTTGTGTTTTGTTGCAGGCATCCCCAGATGAAGCACTGGCCACCTACACACGGGTTTCTGCCGTATGTACTTGATATTGACAACATCGTTCTGCTCGACTTCTACGGTGGTGTAAAGCACGTTCCGGTGGACGAGTACTACGAGATTCAACTTTGAGCTACTTCAGTAAACAGGATGTGCTTCATAGGTATCAAGCGCACTAAAATCGTAACGGATGGGTCTAGGACAGCTCATACTTTTTGCCTTCGTTGCTTATATGCCAAAGCAGTAATACAAAGTGTGATGTTTCTGCGTAGCACAAGCAATGCAAGTATGATACTGAATTCTTTCGAAGCCCACGTCGGCTTTAAAAGACTACGGAACCGCAAAACGTCTAGGTCGACACGAATGCTTCATACGTGTAATTGATGTAGTCAGACGATGGGTGTAGTACTCATGTAGAATGGTTTGGATACTGTGGCGGACCTTAGCAAGCACTCGTGTGATAGCTTGACCGCCAGATGACATCCAGGGAAGCAGAATCTCGTCTACAGTTAAGATTCCTGTTGAAGTACGCAAAAGTCGAGTATTTTGCTCAACTTCCGGGGCGGCTCGTCAGCGAAGTTGGGCAAGAGACTAAGCGGGAAATCTCAAATTGTAGCGCATGCACCGTACAATGTTGAATACGACACGGTGTAATTTTTGTAAGTTGTTCACCGCTTAGTTTTTGTGAGGGTGAATATCAAAATATGCTCCATACTTTTGGAGGTCACGATCCACGTGCTTACAGCGAATACTTACTCACAAGTACACAACGCCGTGGCAGAACTATTTCATACAATTACAAAGCTTCTTTATTGGTATGCGACCTAGGATCTCCAGTTTTGTGAAGATGCATCAGGTATTGGCGGACGTGGTTGAACGGGTAGTTATGGATAATATGCAATAGTTATAACCAGTCAGAGAGTAGATGGACCAGTAAAGATCTCGCAGCTACCTCTCCGACGTATCAGGTCGGAGAGAGCAGTGCTGTTATGGTATTGGGATGAGCGATCGCGCCTATAATGGCGGCCAAAAAGCGACAACTCTCGTAAAAAGAGATTGCCAACAGTAGGAAGTATGAGCTGGTAGCGCAAGTGAGTGAATATTTATAGTGAATGGTCTACTCCTGACGAAGTTCTGAGTTATCCTCGATAACTACTTAGAATAAACCAGTCGATTAAAAAGAAACTCTAGGCGTTTACCATCTGCCTTTTTTAAGTAAATAAAAAAACGACCCCAACATCAAACCCCAGTGGGGTACTAAGAGCAACCCCAGCGGTACACCAGAAACCAGTAATAGCAGGAATTTCTGGCTAGATTCGGCTTTTCTCGTTGCAGCGGTACACCATAAACCGACCATAAATTTATGAACCTGCTATAGACTCCCCAGCATCCATAAATTTCTGGACTCCCATTGGCAATATAGCGCCCCCTAGCGCCTCCTTTCCACGCGTTCCCACTCTCTGCCTCTCCCCTTTCCCGCTCTGCCCACCCACAAACACTCCCTTTGCCACTCTTTCCTTTCCTCTCCTCCTCCTCCTCAGCATGAGCAACCCCAACGTTCCCGAGCTTCCGCGCACCGCCGAGGCCTACGATCAGGCCTTGCCTCCCGTCCCTCTCTCAAATGATCGTGCCTGCGACGCAAACGCCGTCGCCAGCTTCTTGCCTGCTCCTCTCCAACTTCTCGCCAAAGTCTGCTTAATTTTTCCTCCGCTGAGGACCGCAATCTCTGCCTGAGCTGGCAAGAAGTATCCCAAGACCCCATCGTGGGCACAGGGCAAAAAGGGACCTACTTCTGGGTGCGTGTGACCACGTCGTTCTACCAAGCGCGAAACCCACGGTGCGGGCGCTAAAGGCATTGTCAAGTCGGTTTGTTGGGGCCATCCAACCCAAGGTCAACAAATTTTGTGGGGCCAACGCTAAGGTTCGGGTCTACGTGCAATATTATGTATCTACATAACCATGAGAATACCGATGCTTTGTTACGCAGGTAGAGGCGCGGAATGAGTCGTGCAAAAGTTCCAACGACAAGCTAAACGACGCGCTCGCCTTGTACGAGTCGCAAGTGAAGTCTCCCATCACTATGGTGGCGCTCTGGTCTCTGCTGAAAGGGACGCCAAAATGGCAGGAACAGCTCGCTGCAGCCACCGCTACCACGTCCTCCGTGCAGAAGCGCAAGTCAAACAAGCCTATTGTCGACGAGGATAATGCTGTCCCTACCGGAATAGAAGCTGCGATGAGCTGCCCCGCCCTCTTAGCCAGAAGTCGGTCAAGAGGGTGGCTGAGGAAAATTTTAACCTGGCCGCCATTGCGAGCAGCTCGACCGTCATGGCCAAGGCGACAGTCGACGCGGCGCTTTATGATAAGCGCAAGGCAGACGCGTTGGAGCTGATATCAAAGAAAAGGATAATGCGCGTCGACACGAGCGGTCTCGATGCCATCCAGCGCGAATATTACATGCTGAGACAACGTCGAATTTTGCAAGCGCTAAAGTCCGGAGACGTCGAGGAGTGAAGTGGGGATCAGGGCAGTAGAGGCGTTATGTATTCAAAGCTTGAATAAACTAGTCGTGTGTCGCATACATCTCCCCAAACGGGTCACGTGTCACGCGTTTATAGCTGTCATGTGGAGGGACCGCTGCAGACCCCGGACAAAATATTTATAAATCTCGCTATGGATGGCTGTAGTCCGTAAGTTTATGGTGAGTTTATGATGCACCGCTGCGGATGCTCTAACATGTGCAGGGTTTTTTCTGTGAAATACGGAGATAGTGTTAGACAATTACTTATAGCGATTTTGTCTTTCTCCAATATCTTCTTCTATCCGATCACCTGTAGCACCTTTAAGAATTCATTCTGCTATCCGAAAAATGCTGTGTTACGTAGCAACATGTGCGTTAAGGCTCCGAGAATTAGTCATCAAGATGTAGTTTTATTGTTTATTATACACAATGTAAAATAACGCATACGAATCAGCCTTGACTGCTGCGATAAGGGACCTGCGATTAGAGGAATTAAAGGACGTCAGAGCAAACGATGATAACAGAGGTTTGATACAGTTAGCTGAAAACTCGCCTGAAAAAATACTTTACTGTCAAAACCGTCATTGAGGAAGTTGACGTCGTTGTTATCAGCATGAAACAAAATAAGGACCAGGATTCGATCTCATCGCCCCAATCTTTTCATAATCATGCCTCCGATCTTTCTACTTACATATGCCTTGAGCAACTAGCTCACAAAATCGAATTTCGTAGCAAAACGAATGCAGTATACGTCATGTTTACACCCATAGATCGCCGATGCGCGATATGGTCGGTGTACGAACTGTCAATCTTATTTTTAGTAAACACTAAATACCATTGCCAGTATCTTGGACTCAAAGAAAGATAGGGGAGCAAGCTCTGGAGCCCGCCCTTTGATATTAGTAATTCAGTTTGGAGAACTGATTAAAGTTGCAAAACACTATACAACAGCAGACACTGAAGAATGAGTATGATGCTGTTAATGTCAGTATTAACCCAATACAGAAGTCTAGGGAAACGCAATCGGCCTTTGCTTATGAGCGTCGAGCATTTGCTTATGTGATTATATTAACCTTTGATCGATTTTAAGCCAATCATAAGCGTACGCCACAATAGTGACCTAGCCAAAGAGTGACTTCGGATACGCCTATATACTGTACGTATGAGGAGGGGACAGGCTAAATCGGACTTAGTATGTATAAGCTACACCTAACCGCGTTATTTACAGACACTAACGCAGACAGACAAGTACGGGTTAAAAGTTCGGCATTCAACCTTGCGCACAGTCACTAATAGCTTTACCCTTCGGGCTCGCAAATATATTTTCCACCTAGAGTCCGCCGGGCGAGACTGATCGACTCAAGTGTCGTATCTAGCTTATGTAATTAGTATAGGGCCCATGACTCGGAATGCCATCGTGCCATGGTTCTTGCCCTAAGGTTTTTATAAATGAGCTTGCTATCGAACTAGTCAATAAGTCATGATGCTCTTGTATGCTAGCCAATCTGTCTCATCCGGTATGAGCCAAATGGTAAAGATGCTTTGTCATTTTGATGATTACCGTACAAACGATGAATTTTCGTGGGCGACAAAGGGCAACATTTTAGACCGGGGGGTTACTTGATTCCTGTTGGAAGAACGATAAGCAGTGAGATATGTACATTTGTGCCGCCACAAGTTTGATCGTGGACTCAACCACAATGCGCATCTTGCTAGTGTTTGCAGTCTGGTCAATATTATTACTCGTCTCCTGCCAACTATCAGTTGGAGCCATGCGTTAGCAGTTCAAATTGTTTCGAGTCTTATCGAGCTACCCATTAAATATATAGTTATTTTTTTAGCTACATCTGAAGTTTACAGCGATGTCCACGAAGGTTTTCCAGCACACCGGCGTAACTAAAATGTTTTTGGCTGAAAAGCGTTACCGACTATGAAGCCATCAAACCTAAAGGCGTCAAATCCATCAACTCGACTGGGTGTCAGATGTAAGATGACAACGAGATTCTATGGCGCACAGGTTGGTGTTATTGAACCAAGCGATAACAAAAAAAACATTTAAGTATACATGCACATTAGTTGTGGATGAGCCCGAATCTGGCAGTTTCTACCCAAATCTTATCAGACCTTCTGCTCAGTCGGGTGGGGACCTGGGCCGGACTGAACCGGATGTTTTGATTAACCTGGGGGAAATGCTTCGATTCCAGGCTTGATGAAGCCACCGACTAAAAATACACGAAAACACACGGCCAAATCCGGTAAATATATTATAGAATGCCCTATTCTAAGACCAATATCGCTCAACTAGTTCTTCCTGCCCGAATGTATATTGAAATCGAACAATGAAGGGTGATTATGACAATGGTAAAAAAAAACAACCAACGCTGACATAAGATGAGGTAACCTTCACAAAGGCTCGGCACCAGCTGCTAAATAGCACCGAGTCATATCAAGAGGCACAGTACAGAGGAACACTAGAAAATCAACCTCTAGGTCCCGATGTCTATCATACTTCGGACATCGGATAAACCAGACACTCTCACAATCATACGAGCGTACCTTTTTATATGCACATTCCGTTTTTCATATGAGCGACATGGCAAGCAAGCGCGTCGTTTCGTAACCCTAATACACGTACGTTGCACGTCGCTCGACATGCTTCAGTACCCTTTCGTCCGACATGGAAGTAGCGTCTCGTTTGTCGTTGGATGCAATTGCTGCGGAAAGGACCGGAGCTGCAGCTATTGCAAAACGGACACGTACGAGTTTTTCCGAGTCTATTGCGTCGTTATCCAGTCAAGCGCTCCCTGAGCGTGCTGCAGAAGGTTCCCAGGAAAGTTCTGAGGCCGATGAGGCGTGGAGCGCACGTAGTAATCCGAGCGTCAGTAGTTACAATAGTAGTATGCGCGAAAGGCATCGCCATGCGATTGCCAGCGCCTTCTTTGGCTCGAATTCTACTGCTACGGAGACGATCGTCGAGAGTCCACGGGCAGGCATCGATCGAAGGAGACCACGTCGACGTCGAAGCAGTTATAGAAGTACAGAGAGAGGAGGAGACGGACTGTTACGGCGATTCTTTCGGCCGAGAAGAGCGTCCGAGTCAGCGCTGACAGTAGGTGAGATTGAAGCAAGTGGTTTGCAGGAGGAACAACATGCGAGGACTCGGCGGAGGCAGCTGTCGGTACCGCTTGACTCGATGAAGGGAGAGGAGCAGGAGGAAAAGGAGACAAGAGAGGAGCGACGGACGCGGAGAGAAAACCGGTTGTTGTTTGAGGACTTGGTGCATTTGGCGAACACGCATCAGCCAGTTGAGTTTGGCAGGTTCAAGCAGCGGAGGTCGTTGAGAGAAAACAGCCGAGTCGGACGTAGCAGCAAGGTATCAAGCGCTTACTTGCGGCGGTCTTCTGTAGCTGAAGAACTGGACGTGGAAGGCTCGTGCTCGTTCAATAGTCTTGAAGAGAAGACCGACGAAACGTACGGCGACGAGGTGATCAACACGGAACTATTGGAAGCGTACATTGCCTATTCCAAGTCCATTGGACATGAGCCAAACATTCATCTTAATCCTGACATGATTCCTCTGCAGTCTCAAGATGTGATGGAGAACAGTGTCGAGGACAAGGAAAAGGAACGGCAGCGTGTTCATCGGGTATCGTACATCCACGACCGACCGGTGCTGAGGGAACACCAACACTTTTGGACTGGATTCTTGGGTACGAGATATAGCAAACGCCGAGGCTGTGCGCAGTTGTGGACGTGGCTACTTATCGGGGTTGGCGTTCTCTTGTGGCTGGGTATCTCGCTTTCGTCTCTCGAGATGAATGAAGTGCTGCATCTTGACGCCTTTACTCTCGAAGATGTCCAGGTCTTGGAAGATTACACGCTTCTTCACTTTCTAGAGAGAGTGGACTTTGATCTTACGTACACGATTCAGACGCCGACTTCTGCCACGCGGAACTCTAGTGCGACGTCAAATGCTTCGTATTTCAATGCGCTGCTGCTTACTCAAGAGGAGTACGAGCACTATATTGAAGGCGAGCCGTTCGAGTATATTGAAGCTGGAACCACCTTACGCACGACCTATGCGTACTTGTCGCACACGTTTATCGAGAACACGCTTAAGAAGAGCATGTACTTTTTGGTGCAACCGTGTTACCTTGAGCGCAATCCAAGGGCTGACTATTGTCAACCTGCACAGCTACCAACGAGTGTATCTTCGAGTGAAAAGATCTACAACCTCAAGAAAAGGAATACAGTGGAAGAGCAGGTTGATCACGAACGCTTTAACGTCA
>JH598007.1:38534-76343 GCA_000173235.2 Hyaloperonospora arabidopsidis Emoy2
CTGTGGTGGATTCTTTTACGACTTGATGGTGGCAGTGATTATGGCTGTAGGGACAACTGTGCTAGGGTACGTGGACATGTCGAGGGTGTACCACGCCATTCGCGGCCAGGCGATGATTAAACTCTACGTGCTGTTTACAATGATCGAGATCTTTGATCGCTTGTTCTCGTCCTTTGGACAGGATGTGCTGGACTCACTGTACTATACAGCCAAGTACCACCCCCGTCGGGTTACGCGCATGTTTTTGGACTTTAGCGTGGCAATTGTCTACGTGGTGCTCCACTCGTTACTGTTGTTTGCCCAAGTTGTGACAATGAATGTTGCAGTCAATTCAAGCAACACGTCACTGCTCACGCTCCTCATTTCCAACAACTTCGCCGAACTCAAGAGCTCGGTTTTCAAAAAGTTTGAAGAACAAAATTTGTTCCAGATCAGCTGCAGCGATATCGTCGAGCGCTTCAAGCTGCTCACTATTATCGGACTCATTCTGCTTCAGTCGTCGACTGGCGATGTCGCCTGGGGAACGGTAAGATGCTTTTGGTTACTTACATTTTTTCATTGGTGTGAGCATTGTTCTCAGCTAGTACGCACTGCTTCTGATGTTGTTATTTGTTTGCTCGTAGGCCATGGTCTGGGTGGCTGAGATGCTGATTGATTGGATCAAGCATGCCTTTATCACCAAGTTTAATCAGATACCGCCCACGATGTACTCCAAGTTCATCACAATTCTTTGTCGGGATCTCACAGGCTGGAAGAGCGAGAACACAATTCTCGATCATACGCACCATGTGTCCAAGCGTTTGGGTCTAATGTCGCTGCCTTTAGCGTGTGTGGTGCTGCGCATGTTGTCGAAGGCTCTTGCCGACGCTCCGATTGAGCTGACGTCGCCTAGTGGCATCTTGATCACGGTGGTGTTTTTCATGTGTCTCGCAGCGTTCAAAGCGCTGCTGAGTCTTGTGCTGATGATTTACGCTTACAAATCAGGTCGCCTGGACGACACACGTCCGAAAAGTCCACGGTCCGCGCGCCATCTCGAGTCCATACATCGATACAAGTTTTGAGTAGAAAGGTGCCGAACGCACATTTGGCACGACCAAGAGAGTAAAAAGTCAAGCGTGATCAACGAACAGACGCCATCCATACGCTTCGTCGCGAGCTGATTTACACATCGGGTTGTATTTGTAGCATACCTACAGGAGTTTGCCCTTCCTCTATTTCGTAGGCAGTTATTGATACTTTTGCACGATCAACTCAGTGTGTGGGGGTCCTCAAAGGCTGTAACTACAGTGATGTTTTCTTGGTAAGAGTCGACTCGCAAAATTGGCTCAAAAAGATAAACAGACCGCTTAGCTCAGCTTACGGCTGACATTTTCATGTGTTAGATTGTCCGTACTAAGAAAGGAGACATGCTATGGGTATTTCAAACATTACAGTGAGCGTATGCACGTGGGTAAAGATGTAACCTAATGGTATCGACCCATGACAAAGTCATTTACGCTGGAGCAATCGCGCTAGATCTTTCTCCCTATCTCTATGATCTTCAGATTTACTCCCCACATCCTTGGCACCTACGAAAAAACAAAAAGTCGATTCAGGGTGTTTCGGTCTTACCATATTGACTTGCAATGCAATGTGGACAATGTCTTTAACCATCCGAGATGGACGTAATTAGATGTTCAAGGTGAGACAAATGACTGAATTCTCCAAGATACCGTAGCCCAGACACGTACAAAAGGCCCTTAGGAAACTGCTCGTGCGACAAGTCGAGCGTATTGAATTAGGAAGAGCGTCCCAATCCTCCGTGCAAGGAACAGGTCGCGGCAATGTCATGAGCCAATGAGATGATCCACTTGGCGCCCTGCAGCTTCCGAGCATGAGCAGCAACGTGCTCCATGCATGACCGGAAGAAGCGCCACTATTGAGAAAGTGGCAACTTTTCTCAAGTATATCCTTCGTCAGAGGAAGCGACAAGCTCTCGCCATGTCTATCGCGCACAGAAACATCAACTCGAGGCACCACCATCACCACCAATGGCAAAAACTGTAAACCTTAACAGGGTGCTGCCTCTCTCTAGCTCGCTCGTTCAGCTCCAGTGATTTATTTGGCGTTTGATTTAGTATTGTACGTGCTTATTGCTGCAGTTGACTCGACGGCTGAGTCGGTGCTATCTCCAGCTTATCGGATCTTCTTCAACTTCAAGACAGCTGGGTGGGCTCTAAAGGTGCAGGTCGCTTGCTACTTACCAAGAAGCCATCAGCATAATAAAACTTCAGACTGTAGCACGTCTAACGCGCTACATGGACCAGTTGTCGTCAATACGCACAAAGTCTGGGAAGAGAACGCGACCGTCGCTTTTTTTGCAGTCATCAAGTGCTACTGTCTCTCCAGTCGTTAATCGTAAAAAGACGTTATGTCGCACTTGCCGTCCGTCGCTCGGGTGGTATTCAACTCGGTAGTTAGTCGTGCATTTTCTTCTCTACAGAATCTCCTATCGTCATCAAGTCGAGAGGACGGGCGGACAGTTCGAAAGAGCGATACCTTCTAACGGCCGAAGAAAAAGTGGCCGGTCTGACGACAACGAGTCACCTACTTCCTGCTGCTACTTCAGAGCTTGCTCTCCTCCAGTCCTACTGGCTCTCCCAAGTGCGCGCTGTCCAGTCAGTCGCAAAAACGACTTTCGTAACATGTCGCACACAGCTGGCTATCAGTATCAGACAGGACAGCAAATGTACCCATCCCCTTCGACAGGCGCGCCGGTCGCGACCGTCCCGTTTTTGCCCGACCATGGCCACAATCGGACAACGAGATGGCTTTTCTGTGCACGACGCTGTCTCGTCTTTCCCCTCGCCCATGGCTCGCGTCACTGCGAACGGGCTCACTCTGCGATTCCATCACTTGCGGTCAGGATACACGCGTAAAAACCAAAAAAACATCGCGCGGGGTGTTTTTTACGACCACGTTTTTTATTTGTGTGCATTAAGATCGCTCAAAAAGTGCGTGCAAGCAATATATTGTATTGTGTACGGACAAGACCTTACCGTTGGCCTCGATTTCAACTTGCTGTACGCTGACGCTAGTGTGCGTACAAGAGGAGACTGACTGTTCACATGCTCGAGTTCCCGTTGCACGATGGCTTTTTCCCTCAAATCGCCCTCTCACGTGAAGAAGTCAAGTACTATAAACGACTGGGGAAAGAACGCGTAACACAATTAATTCGGATCATCGAGGACGCCGACTGTGCGTACAAATGGACAAGTGCCACCAGGGATCGTCGCAGTCACCGGTCGCGGCTTCCTGGACGGTCCCGTCTTAGTTTCGAGTCAAAAGACGACGTGGCTATTGTGTGTGAACGGGCAAACTTTCTCGACTTTCAGCCCACGAACAAATCGGCTCAGGCGTCCACGTTACTGAAAGCCAGTGTCCAAGTCTCGGATATCCAAGTGGACGAGATTTTACGTGCGGTGGCGAAAGTCAAGACGAAAGAGTTCCGGAAAACCATGCGGTATATGCACGATGACGGTTTCGTTGATGGCCGGACGTTGTTTACTTTTCCGAGGGAAAGTGTCCGACCAGCTAAAAATAGCGCAGGGCGAGCGGTCTCGTCGTCGTCGTCGTCCTGTTTTTCTTATCGTGCAATTAAATGGCACGCATTGAAAACCCAGCGACGTCGACATGGCGAAGAGGAGAAAAAAGTGGATTTTTGCTTCTTAGAGTACGCGGGTAAGAAAAAACCTCATCCCGGCTCGAACGTTGTGGGCTTCTGTATCCAGGAATCGATCTCGCGGGATCGAGAAGTCCCGACCTTGGAGAATTTCGGGATCGCTCGTGGCTATTTATCAAGAATGGGCATCATTATCTCAAAAACGCATCAGGCGAATACGTTCAAAGTGACGGCTATTTGTCAGATTGATGGAGACTTGAACCCCATTGTTCGCAGTGTGCTGGAGGAATTAATGGAGAAAACTGTTGGTGCTGTCGCTAGAATTCCAGGCCTTGTAGCTCGACAGCGAGTGAGCAGTTTGAGGTTTGTCGAGCAGTGGCAATGGGTCCCGAATTCGGATCGAAAAGCTTGTGCCGTTTGTCTTCGGGGCTTTTACTTTCGTCGAAAGCACCATTGTCGAACGTGTGGAGAAGTTGTTTGTTCATCGTGTGCGTTGCTTCGAGAGCTGGAAGAACCCATCTTTGATATAACGCATTTGCGGGTTTGTTCGGCCTGTATGACAAGTGCAGGTGCAAGGCAACAAGAACAGCAATGTTCAGCACAAAGTAATACGGGAACAGGTGACGAGCCACCGGTATCGGGGACTTCGAACGACACCGAGTCGTACATTCGTGGCTTACGTAGCCCGCAACACAATTCATATGAAGACATGGTTTTCCATATGCGGGAATCACGAGATCGTGACCGTCGACAGAGTGACCTGGCTGGTGATGTCCTCGAGACCGATACGGAGCTCAAGCCAGCAAGTCCTCTGCGAAACCTTACGGTGAGTCCAGAAAAATTGCGTGCACAAGACAAGATACAAGCTCTCACGGAAGTTGTCACGCGGATTCGTGAAGTGCGTGATACGATCAATCTCTCCATGTCGGAAGCAGCATATGGACAACATCAAGACGAGGAAAACAGCGAGGAAATTGAGGAATTCAACGACATGTACAGCGAGATTACATACATCCAAGAGGCACTTGAAAGCTCCGTGTTAAATTATGATGCAGCACTGGCCAACGCGACGAATGCTGCACCTGCCATGTATTACTCTGGACCGAGTACTCGTAGCCAAGAAGATGGTGGTATCAGTGAACCTGACGAAGACGATGGAATGACGGCCAACCAGTTCGAGTCTGTTGCACGCATTACATTTGCCGCAGCTCGAGCTACAAAAGAGGCTGGTCAAGCCTTTTTGTCCGTTGGAGAGCGCCAACATGTGCAACATGATTATCGCTACGGTAAAACGACTCACTTGGAACTCGACGACGATGTATCAGCCAGTTCGGCTTCTGTAGCAAGCTATCCGACATTAACCGGCAGCTATAACAGCTCAGGTCAAAGCATCGACCCGTATTCAGCATCGAACTACGAAAAAATCATGGCAAATTATCAGCCAGAGCAAGATGGTTCCGAGCATGATTACGAAGACGATAGGCACTCCTCGTATAACTTTGCTGACTCGGTTCGCCGTGTGACCGAAATCCATGAGCTGGAAAAGAAGATCCTGGATTTGCAGCGTAGCCTGGAGGAAGCTCAACACAAGCTGTCTGTCATTGATAGCGATGAACCAGAACCTGAAGTACGCTTACGCCAGCGACTCGATGCTGCACGTGATCGTTCAGCGCAACTTGAGCTTGACAGCGTCTTTGAGATTTTTGGGGAACAGGGAGACGGCAAAGGAGCTACAATTTTAGGCGAAACAGCGTCTTCTGAGTCACTAAGCGACACTGGCATGTCTTCACCGACGAAAACGATAAGGTCGAGAGGTCTTACGACGCAAGACTTGGTGTCCGAGCTACGGGGTGTGATGGCTTCCATTGATACTCCTGTTCGTGATAGTTCTGAACCACGGAAGTCGGTATTGAGACCATCGATTCATCAAATGCCTTCAAGTGTTGACAAGAGTTCAATGAGTTCCCGAATGCTGCCACCTGTAATGGCCTCTCCGCTTGCTATTAGCATGAATCCGTCGTCTCAACCAGCCAGTATTTATTATTCAGCACACCCTATGCCATCGAAGCCGAAAGGAGGAAGACCAGTCAACAGTGATCTGAACATCAGTCGTGGCAGCATCAAGAAACACCATTACGGACACTTATCTGGATCGAACCGACCTTCGGCAGCACCAACCGAAGGGTCCTACTTACAAGCTCTTGGCACAACTTGTGGGACCCGATGCGGTGGTGACAATGACGATGATAATGATCATGATGATGATGAATTTGCTTCCTTATCGTCGGACGAAGAGAGCTACAATGACTCTTATGACGAGATGTCGATGTTCGGCAGTGATGATTTCAGGGAAGCTCAGTTGAGGAAGTACCATAATGGTTCCGATCCCTTCTTCATTGAGGAGGATTTGGGTGCTCTGCTCAAGTTGCGAAAAGCAGCAGAAGCGGAAGCGTCACCGCCAAATGACCTCGCTACATCGCCCTATTCGCCCTCATCACTTGATCCCGCAATGGAAATGGATGAGCGCAACGATCTTCGACATTTGATGGCAGGTCTTGTCCGTCGACGTAGTTGTTCGTTGCCATTTCCATCCGGTCAAATGGGTGGTGCTTCATCCGGTGAATTCCTCCATGATAAACCGTCGTGGAGTGATGACGCGCCGGATCGTGTCCCAACAGTCCACCAAGTAAAAGAAGCTCTTCACGAAGTCCGGGCGTGTCTAGCAAGTTGTCGCTGCGAGTGTCCATCCGATACAGATCGGACACGAAAACTCACCTCGATTTTCAAGGTGCTTGGCTCCTTGCATCGTGAAGGTGTGCGGTCGAAATTCCGGACTCTTCAGCACGATGACATTCGCTATTCGAAAATGATGCAGACCACACCCAGCATTATTAAGCTCCTCAAGCTCGCTGGGTACGTCTCGCTTCAACAAAAGCTCACCATGCGACGTGTGGATCAGGACTATCTGTCACTATTTTTGCACGAACTGGAACGGGAACTTTATTCATCATCGATCGAGACATGAGGGAACTATGAACGCAATACTGGAATTTCTGCCATGAAAGGTACAAATTTGTACAATTCAGTCAAATACTGAGGCTGCTATTCACCAAAGCGAGTCGACCGTCGCTCGTGGTTGTTTTCTTTCTACCGCGCGATTAAACGGACAAGCAATGGCGAGTATGACTAAATTGCGACGCAAAGTGTTGACACTTTATCGAGATGTGCTGCACGTGGCAAGAAGCTTCCCCGATCGTAGCATGGGTCGAAAACTACAATTCAATGCGAAAGAGTTGCTGCGTCTGAGACAGCACGAGACTGACGCCGCGCGGATTCGGACGCACGTGATGGAGGGCTATGGTGTTCTACGTGTGTACCAAGTACTACAGAGTGATTCTGAATTGCTCACAGCTATTACAAGGAAGAAGAGAGATTCGTGAGAGATGCGAGGAGAGAAGAAAAGATGCACAAGGACTCGAGTGAGTTGAATAGAGCAGGAAGATTTCCAGAGAGCTATAGAGGCGCGATGCTAAACATATAATCGAGTGTATGTGCGATCACGAAGCCTGACGTGTTCTAAGTTTTCCCGATTCGTTTTCGACTAAAGATGCCATAGACCATTAGTATTCTTAGTGTTTAATTACGCAACTTACGATACTTTGCCATTCGGTTGGGAAGGCTCAATTATCTGCAGAAATGGTGTCGTGTCAGGTAAAAGAGCATGGTTCTTGACTGGTAGAATCTATGTGGATTGACAACCAGTCATGATGGAAGAAGGTATTGAGGATGGAATGACTGGCGAACGGGCTTTTTCGAACAACGGCAGTTTTGTGTGTTCATGGGACTGTACACTACCTGTATGTGTAGTATGTGTAGAGGGTGGGTGCGTGTGTGCGAAAGTGGGTGATATTTTGTTTTAACGATCGAGAAGTAGGTTAAATGACGTTAAGTACGTCGATGTAATTTCCAATATGCAACCGAAAGTGACAACCGTTAGACGGGTTATCCCCATACGGGACCACTGATGTGACTTCTAGTGACAGAAATGTTAAGCGAACGACTAAACACTGAGAATGTTGACATTTCGTTTCGGTTCTTAGATTATTTTAGGAGTTTGGTGTTCAATTCACATTTAGCAGCACCATTAAACGTATCTCGGCAAAAAGTGCTGTTTACAAATAAGTCGATTGCAGGAGTCTCAAATTGCGGACGGAAATAAACTGATCGATGATTCTTGGTGGGATTCTAGCGAGTGTAAATTAGATAGACGAGGAAAAGACACGAGAGTTGGTAGAGCATATGTATCGACTAAAAGTCTTGGCACCATTTTACGGTGAATGTGACCATCGAAGGGCCTATATTACCACTAGTATCAGCGTACTCTTGAACTCAGGCTCTCTGCTTCGGGATGTCCATCGGATCACAAGCAGATCAGCGTAGTCCAACTGTAAAATTTCCACAAATTATCCAGCCTTGCAAGAGACGTGATACGCAATCACAAACTGACCCACTACCCAGTCCACATCATATCTTCTCAATCCTTACGAGCGCTGGTGATGTAGTTGAGCAAGTCAATTCGCGTAGCAACACCAGCAATCTTGCCTTCAGTTGAAGTCACGATAGCAAAGTAGTCCTTGTCGAAAATAGAGGCAAGTTCGGCCAACGAGCTCTCGTGGGTCAAGCGGCTAAAGTTGCCGAACGTCACAGCGCCCACTTGATCCGTCCGCGTAACGCGGCCAGACGATAGCATTGACAGCAGGTTGCCGATCGTCACGACACCCTGCACAGTACCATTGTCTGTCACAACAGGAAGCTGGTCATACCCGTGACGCTCCATCATCTCGATAGCGGCAGCGCATGAGAGCTGAGGGGACACTGTCGAAGGATGTGGCAGCCCCAAGACCGACACACGCTGCTCCGACCACCATGTGCCACTTTCTTTGCGATATTCCGAGTAATTCTCACGCGTGTGCACCGTGTTTTCGACAAACTTGTGTTCATACATCCACGCGTCACTCAAAAACTTGCTCATGTAGTTACGCGTCGAGTCCGACAGAATCACGACGCAGCGCTGGCCAGCCTTCAGCTTCGAGGCGGCTCGAACGGCCGCCGCCATGGCCGAACCGCTCGATCCACCACACAACAGTCCCTCCTCACGAATCAACCGACGAGACATGATGAACGACTCCTGGTCGTTTGTTTTCTGCCACTCATCTACCAGATCACGGTCAAGTACGTCCGGTATAAAATCGTATCCAATACCTTCTACTTTGTATGGCATTAACCGGTTCTTGTCGTTCAGCAACTCAGGCTGAGCTAGGATCGATCCTTCCGGATCCACACCGACAACAATAACTTCCGGACACTTCTCCTTCAGCTTCCTAGCAATACCCGAGATCGTTCCACCGGTGCCGACACCCACAACAATCATGTCCAACTTCCCATCACACTGGTCCAAGATCTCTTCCGCTGTGCCTTCATAATGTGCCAAAGGATTCGACGGGTTTACATATTGGTCTAAAATGTGAGCGTTGGGTAGCTCCGCCTGCAATCTCCTAGCAACCCCAATGTGACTTTCTGGCGAGTCCCACGCCGCCTCCGTAGGCGTGCGAATGATCTCCGCCCCCAGCGCCTTCAACAGATTCACCTTCTCCAAACTCATCTTCTCTGCAACACAGGACACACAACCACATACATAAAATAATAAACAGATACACTTGTAAGCTAAAAGAATCGGGTACTCTATTTTGGCAAAGCTCTCCCACCTGGCAGCGTAATGATGCAGCGATAGCCCTTTATCGCAGCCGCAAGCGCCAAGCCAATGCCTAGCACATATCAGCATTATTAAGACCTCAATACACTCAAAATGTTGACCCGTCTCTCACCAGTATTGCCAGACGTGGGCTCAATGAGCGTATCACCAGGTCGAATGCGACCTGCGGTCTCGGCGTCTTCCACCATGCGCTTGCCAATACGGTCCTTCACTGACCCGCCAGCATTGAAGAACTCGCACTTGGCCAGCAGTTCACACTGTAGATGCGCCTTCTTACTGATGCTATTGATACGGACCATGGGCGTCTGGCCAATCGCTGCCTGAGATCACGATAGAGACGCATAGAGTAAGAGCGTCAGAGTTCTTTTAACACTTTAAATGTATCGGAAGGTCTACCTTTTAGAACACCTCAGTAGGTATAAGGTACATAAATACATAGAATCACACACACACACCATGATATTAGGCAGTATCTCGTGTGCCGCGGGTGGCAAGAGCGGCGTCGGCGGCGGCGAGGAAGTCATGGCTACAATCGGGGACGACGACACGCAAAAACGACGTGTTTCATGTGCACCACACCACGAGAGGCGAGTCATCCGTGTGGACCACGTGAATCCGTACACCAGTGTCAGACATTCAATTTGACAGGTCACACGCGTGGTGCCCAGCACTTGACGCCGTCGGCTGAACCTGTCCACTCTAATATATGTACTCCACGCAACTCCGCAATTGTGCGCAACAACCCACGAATCACCCTGTATAAATAGTACATCTCGTACAACCCAATAACCCTCCTACGCGCGCTCTGACAGAGTGATGGTCAGTGCAACGTCCACCACCGCCTTGCATTCCGCATTTTGCTCTGTCCTGCTCACGCTCTTCAGTCCGCCCCCGCCTCACTCGTTCACTCACTTACTATGCCTCTTGTACGTCATACCCCGTCACCGCACAACCACGGCTCGCCCCGTGTCTAACTCTTCTCTCTCTCTCTTTCTCTCTCTTGCCATCTGTAGGCCGGGAACGCGACGCTCGAAGAGCAAGACCCCGAGATCTTCCACCTCATTGAAGCCGAGAAGAACCGTCAGTGGAAATGCCTCGAGCTCATTGCGTCCGAGAACTTCACGTCCCGCGCAGTCATGGACTGCCTCGGCTCGTGCCTCACGAACAAGTACGCGGAAGGGCTGCCGAACGCGCGCTACTACGGCGGCAACGAAGTGATCGACAAGATTGAGATCCTTTGTCAACAGCGCGCCTTGACGGCCTACGGCCTCGACGCCGACAAGTGGGGCGTCAACGTGCAGCCGTACTCGGGCTCGCCAGCCAACTTTGCCGTCTACACGGCGCTCCTGCGTCCGCACGACCGCATCATGGGCCTCGACTTGCCCAGTGGCGGCCACTTGACGCACGGCTTTTACACGTACTCCAAGGCCGAGAAGACGCGCAAAGCCGTGTCCGCCACGTCCGTCTACTTTGAGTCGCTGCCGTACCGCGTGAATGCTGAGACGGGGCTCATTGACTTTGACAAGCTGGCGGAACAAGCCGCGCTGTTCAAGCCGGCGATGATCGTCTGCGGTGGCAGCGCGTACCCTCGCGACTGGGACTACGCAGCGTTCCGTAAGATTGCTGACGACAATGGGTCGCTGCTCATGTGCGACATGGCGCACTACAGCGGCCTCGTGGTCACGAAAGAGCACAACAGTCCGTTCGAGTACTGCGACATTGTGACGACGACGACGCACAAGTCGCTCCGTGGCCCGCGCGCCGGCATGATCTTCTTTTGCCGCGACGAGCGTAACTTTGAGACAAAGATTAACAATGCGGTGTTCCCTGCTCTTCAGGGTGGACCACATGAACACCAGATTGCTGGTATTGCCGCGCAATTGAAGGAAGTACAGAGTCCCGAGTTCAAGGCTTATGTACAGCAGCTGAAGGCAAATGCGAAGATTCTGGCCAAGACGTTGACGAATCTGGGCTACTCGATGTGCACAGGCGGCACGGAGAACCACTTGATCTTGTGGGACTTGCGTCCGCAGGGCGTCACGGGCTCTAAGATTGAGAAGCTCTGTGACTTGGTTTGTATTACGCTGAACAAGAACGCTGTGCTGGGAGACCGCAGCGCGCTCACACCAGGTGGGGTGCGCGTTGGCACGCCAGCTCTGACCAGTCGTGGCTTCAAGGAGGCTGACTTTGTCCAGGTGGCCAATTTCCTCGACCGTGCCGTGAAGCTTTGCATTGAGATCCAGGCTACGAGCGGCAAGAAGTTGGTGGACTTTGTCAAAGCTGCTGAAGCGCATGAGGACGTGAAGCAGCTGCGACGCGATGTGAACGCCTTGGCCACGTCTTTTGAGATGCCTGGCTTCAAGGTATCGGAGATGCGCAACAAGACCATTGAAAAGTAAGTGCCGTTGCTCGCATGTCGATAGTATTTTGTCGCCAAAAGGCCACTTCTAGATTGTGTGCGGTACGACTGGGGAGCTGCGTGGTGCGCGCACCTTCTTTCACTGCCGTAGTAGTCATCATCATGCATCTGTCGTGTGCTCCCAGATCATTCAGCAATACGAACAAACCCCACTCAATATATTCAGCTACGGTTGATGGCCCACGGCAGAAAGGTGACACACGTACGTATGCATATACGTCCTGCTCGCATCTCTTCGGCTATCATACACTATACATACTAGTTACTGCAGCAGGGAACACTCGTCCCTCACTTGCAGCGTATCTTTTTTTTCAACTTTAGTTGTGCGAGCAGATGAATACGACGGACAGCGCTCGCGTAGCTCTTGGCGAAAAACGAGCGACGCGTCACTCTTTGAAGCTTCGGCAATGCACTGCGCGCAAAAGACGAGTTTCTTGTCGTACACTTTGCTCTTGCTGTGAACTGACACGACGCACACCTGTTTCTTGGCACAGCAGCGTTTGCACACCCAGTCCGCACAGCAAGCACAAGTCCGTGGTGTCGAGTGCAAGAACCCGCCAAAGCCGCGATTGCAAACCCGACAGCGAGTATCTGCTTGGACGCGAGAGCGGTTGTGTTGTGGCACGACAGTGATGCCTCCTGACGAGGCGGAACTCGAGCCTTGACTACTGCTGGCAAACGAATGGCGCTGTGCTTGCCTCTGCATCCACCACACGAGCTTCTTCATCTGCGCGCAGTCGACGTATCGAGCCATCGAGAGCCACTGGAATGAAATCGCGTGCAGCGAGATATTGTTCAGCGTGTCGTTTGTCGAGTGGAAGTCGAAGTAGCCGCGTGTATAGCAGTCCACCACTGTCGAAGGTTTCTGACGGAACAACGTGCATACGGACATGTTGGCTCGGTCGACGCCAGACGTCGTGAACTTTGGCAGTTGCTTGAATTCAAGCGAGTGGATCAGGTGAAAGCCAACAAGGTCGCCAAAGACGTTGGGGACGAGCCCAGTAGCTTCAATGCACGTGTAATCACGGGGTTCCGACAGCGAATAATAGCGCCACGTGACACTCAGCGTGTGGAACGGATCGTTTCGAGTCGGACCCTCTATACACAAGAGCACTTTGCTCTTCATGAGACCGTCCTGCACAAACTTGGACCGTGCTCGCATACCGTCCGAGCTCGTTGCAACCGACGCATACATGACATCGTTCAAATTCCCGGCGACGGTGCCCAACATCAAGAGCGACGGCATCCCTGGCTCGTCCAGGCGAGAAGCACCAGCTCGCATCCGTGCTGCGCTGTTTCCATACAGCATGGATTTTTTGAGTGGCTGGAAGGCTTTGAACACCCGGATCCCTTCTTTTCGCTGGACTTCGCCCCAAACTCTCGAGTCAGGAAAGCCGTCCCTTGTGAGCTGGAGTTCCATTTGTTGCGCCAGGTTCGTTTCCAGTAATTTCGTTGACAGCTCCGTGATTGTCTCGATGTCTGTATGTGAGAGCTCAAGTTGGGGCAGCGACTGGGCGATATCCTCCATCTTCGACATGATAAAAGCTCGATTGTCGTCACTTTCGAGTGGTGATTCGAACAGTCAATTCACGGTCGGTCTTCTTGGCAATATTTACACTATCTTCGGATTTCGTAACGGTTTCTCTGAAGCCGTAAGTGCTCCTACTATACGACGATACAGAGACAAGTCACGCATATATTCGACCGGCTGAAGCTGAGGAATGTAAGAGAAAAAAGCGCGCACCGCTCCACGTGACGCGTTGGCGTCAGTCGGAGTCGATTGCGCTGCCAAGGACAGGATGTGAATATAGAAGCTCTGCTGCCGACAAGAGTGGCAGTAGTTTTAAATGTCGCACAAGGGCGGGCAGCAGTGACCGAAGATAGGGACCTGGAAAATTCGAGTTCGTCCGACCGTACTGGGCTACATAGGCACGTCTGGCCACCTCGCTGTCGCCTCACGCGCTAAAAATGTATCCATTTATACTGGGTCTTGTTGTAAGTTCTTATGTTGATATTTGCTGGATTCTTTTGTAGCGTTTTGAGGTGTGGAACGGAGAATCATTACGTCAAGTGATCGTTTCGACGCAATACTGGATGCCAAGCAGGGGTGACTGAAGCAGCTTTTTACGTATATGACTAGCACATTCGTCGGCCTCGGATCGAGCATGAAGCAAAGAAACGACCCCATTCGCAGCGTAAAAAAAAACACCGAAAATTGACCCACGAAATGGATTTACCCATAATCCACAAATCGTCGCTTCATCTGGTATGATGCGAGAATCTTGGTAGAATCTGCCTGATAGCGCACGCTTTCTACGTGGCTTCACTTGGAAATAGACAGAAAAAATTCCAGGAACTTTCCCATGCTTCCAGTCGCCTTTTAAGAAGGACGAAGACTTCTGCGCTTCATCACGAAATGATGACGTCAGGACACATGCGAACAAGAATTTCCATTGTGGATGCAGATGAGATGGACATTTTGCCACTGATATCGACTTGAAATGGTCTATACCGTTGACAAAATATACTGCAGCCTGTTCAACGTCAACCTGCACCACTGCACCCGGCAAGGACGGTGACCTCGCAATATGTTGTTGCGACATCTGTATATTCGGATACGTCAACACAATGTCGAGAGCACGGGATGTGGGCTGAACAGGATTGTACGTTTAGTAAGGCCTTGCTTGGTATTGCAAAGCTAACAACCAGCATGACTGCGCATGCCCCATACGGGGGCTTGCGACGGATGAAAAGGTTCAGGTCGTTCATCGGGAGGAAGCTGCTGAACTGCTTCACTAAGCTTACTGCTCGTCGAAGTTACAGTAACGAAACGAACGATGTCGATCTTTGTCGCATACTCCACACCATGTCCCTTATGGCAAGGCCACGTAAATGCATCCGTTGCTTGAGCCTCAACAATTGTTAATGGCGAGAATTTTCCTTATAAAATTGTATCATCTTGCGTCCATGAGTCGAGGTGACCACTTGAAGCGACCGCTACCTCGCCCATCTCGTTGCGATAAATGCAGATCGACCTCGATGCGTCGCATCAGTTTTCAATTCTAAGGCTCTGCTGTCAGCGTCATTATCATCTTGGCCTTCTATTAGAGATTAATGGGATTATTGAATCTTCATGTCTGATGGACTTGGCAATGAACTTCATATTGTCAGAAGCCAAACAAGGAGAACAGCTTTTTGACCCTTAAAAAGTTCATCTTTGATAGATAATGGGAGTTGAGATGATAAATAAAAGCATGGGTGGGAAAATGTCAGGCAAAGATGTCCTACAGCCCTTTTGCCGGCTTCTTGTCAGGTTACTGTAAGGGCTTGGATTCGAGACCGTATTCGAGACCGCGTAGACTACGTTGTAGTGCGGATAAAGACCCTCGAATCGCTCATGTTATTATGATGCGGATGCAACAGGGAGCCATCTCAAACGGCAGCATCGGCTTCCGCATTCAAATAATGGTCCAACAATAGCTTTGATAGTGGTAGCTTGACGTCTCGAACAGCAATATGAGATAGCACTGTGTAAAAAGTCAAAAGCTTCTTCGTTCTCAGAATGCTCCTCCCAACAAGCATCGCCACCAAGTAGGTTACATGATGTGCAGCGTTTCTAGTTGTGTGTGCATCATGGGTAACTAATCAACTATACCTCACATCAGCATCAAAATAAAAGTGGTTGTATTCTCTTGCAGCAAATGACAGGGGGCTTAGAGATATCAGCAACCCCTCGACATCTCATTGGCGATGTGGTAGCAAAACACTCCATTGAACACGCATGAAATCAAATTTTCTATCGGTGCAGCACAGGCCTTGAGACCTCCAGCATCAATCGAATCGAAATATTGACATAGATTGACACAGGTCTGTAATCAACTGTATCAGCTGTAGTCACGCTTGCATACGTAGTAGATGGGCTAGCGCTGACATCCTACAAAATGCTCATTTATCGACACACATCTACATCCAGTACGTCGAGAAGCGCTCATGAGTGATGAATGTATTTACTCTGGCTACTTAAATTGATTCGCCCAGTCAAATGTAGTGTGATGCCATGTTTGTCTTGCAAGCGTTAGGATAGCCAAGCGCCAATAGTTTCGAGGTGGTATGTTCATTTCACCCTCGACGACGCCGATAACGAGTACACTGCATGCACTACTGTACTTGATGCCATTAAAACGGTCTGCTACAACTCATTTTGCTCCACGAATGTCCAGACCCTAAAGGTAATGCGTTTGTCTACTGTGCATGTGAAACACTTGTCACTAATCCACCACATGTCCGTGCTTTCTAGTAGCACATGTACTGAGTGTCATGCTGGTACTGTTATTTTGGCTTCATAAGTCGAAGAAAGCATCTCATGTTAGTATCCGATAGACTTATCGGAGCAATGTCATACATATACTTCGACATAGATCGAATCTGGATACCTCGAGACATTACATCACCTTGTAACTTTCCGTTGGACAAGTTCGTGCAAGATTTAACAATCATAACTTGTCTTTAGTGCTCGTCGGCGTACTGAAAGCTACCACGGGTGTATGTATACATGATGTAGTTTTAACGCTTTGGCTTGTACCGAAGAGTAGTAAAAAGGGTTTATACATCGCATCAGGATCTACCCCTTACACTCATTCGGCAAACTGGACTCTCAATTTTATCGTGTCTTGCGAATGTATGTGCTCTTCAGCGTCTCCGCGTACAAAGGCAGTATTCACATATCGTAGCTCGACCGACGTTGTAGCTTGGAACTTTTGCAGCCGCGTGGTGAATCCGTAGCCTTCTAAGGCATTTCTTGCGGTCTTTTTACCACCGTTTGTTACCGATAAAGAAGTAGCTGAGGGAGCACGTCTGATACTCTCCATTCTGGCGAAAGGTGCCAACTATCAAACAGGACATCGGCTTGAGCAATGCAGCTCTTCAACTGAAAAGCGCACAATCAAAGCAGTTGCAGAGCTAAGTTCTAGTTTCGCTCTTTTCTTCTTGGTGATCAACCTGCTGCGCTTGACAGCAACCGAAAACCAAGCGGTCAAGTCGTTGACTCGATTTTTCGGACCTCGGTGGCAACACCAAGACCTTGTCAAGCCCCGTTAGAACCTGAAAATCTGCTGGCGCTCGCCTGATGAGGTTTCTGACTCGTCGTCCTGTGGTTCGCGCTCGAATGATGCTCCAGCAATCTGTGACTCGCGGATCTCGTCCCTTGCAATCGCCAAGGCGTCGCTCCTGGTCACTTCGCACATGCAAATGATGCAAAACGAGCGTTTCTTGGTCAACACAGTGCGTCGATCGGGTGCCAACACACACACGAGCTTCTTGACGCTGCAACTTGAGCACACGCTGCAATGACAGATCTTGCAGGTTCGTCGTAGTAAAAAGCCAAAGCTGCGCTTGCAAACGCTGCATCCGCTCTCTCCCTTATCCACAGTTACTGTAAGATCAGGCGATTCGTCGGTTGGCTCGAGGGCCATCGGACCATTGACCGGTAGACCCGATAACTTGCGCATTCGCCACACGATCTTCTTCATCTTTGCACAGTCCATATAATTCGAAAAGCTCAGCCAGTGCGAAGCTACATGAGTCATTGATAAACTGCCGAAGAGGTCGTTGCTCTCGCAGCAAAAGTCAAAGAAGCCACGGGCGTAGCACTCGACCGTCTCCGGTGTTGATTGCCGGAAGAGCCAGCACACCGACATGTTGGCCCGCTCGACACCAAACTTCTCAAAGCTCGGGATCTGTGAAAACGCGACTGAGTGCGAGATACTAAAGCCCACTTGCTCGCCATTGCCACTTGTCGCGATTCCCGTTGTGTCAATGCAGACATAGTCTCGTGCATGATGTAGTTTCCATTTCACCCCGATGTGTCGAAACGGCTGCTCGTCACTTGGTGCCACCACTGACTGCACTACTTTACTGTCAAGAACCCCATCTTGTAGACAAGTGGACGTGATCTTGATCTGTTCATCAGTAGCTGCTGCTGCTACAAACATGACGTCGTCTAGCTTCCCTACTACTGTTCCACGTAGCAGTAAAGACGGAAGACACGGTAAGGTCGACCCGGATGTTGCATACGCGGTGGACCGCTCTTTATACACGTGAAGACCTTCTTTGCGTCGCACTTCTTTCCATTGCCGGGTATCTGCATGTCCGTTTGACGATACGAGTAGAGCATTGTAGCTCTCAATATTATGCACGACTAAGGTATCCGCTAATTTTCGAAGCGATGCCACGTCCGACTCGACAAGATTCAACTGCGGTACAAAAGGAGTCAAGTCCTGCTGGGACTTCATTTTGGAATGGTGCTACCAATGTCAACAAACAGCTCAAAAGCTGGATACAACTGGAGATGACAGCAGTGGAGTCGTAAAATACTGGCAGATAGCTCTCGAATTGCAAAATGTCCATCAGGTGAGACCTATTGTCGTACTCGATGGATGGCACGTCTTCGGAAAGTAAGTGTGCGGCAAATCGGAAGGAATCGTTCGAAGTATGCGCGTTCTCGTTGAGTCGACCCGTTCCTCTATTTTTCTCTTCTTCAAAGGATGCAGTACCAGTGTGCTAAGATGGATCATTTGAGGCATATGCTTCGATCTTCGAATGCCAAGGTGGACGGACATTTGCCTAGGCTTTTAACTTCATAAGAATATGGGAACGTTTTTATATGTATCCAGTCATATAATGGTACGGAGATGACTATTCTGATATCGTAGAGCTATTGTTCTAGAGCGGGAAATCGCGTGCCACGTCGCCATCTAGTTTACTTGCTTGCCAGCCACAAGCATCGAGTCGATTGCGCAACTATGTGGCATCAGGAAAGCACAAAGAAAGAGAAAGAGAGAGAGTGCGTTGAACTAAAGACTTGGAGCTGAGATCATGACGAGTTTCCTTTGAAGTGCGAAAAAGAGTCGACTCGGGCAGACGTCACCTTGGACGTCCCAGTTTCAACTCGTACGCTTCTCGATAACATAAAAGCTCGAGACATTGAGACGTTGCCAATGCCACATGGCTTTTTGAGCCTTTGTAGTTTGTCGATTCACTGAGCATGGATCGGGAGTTGAGACGTTAAGTCCTGCAGAATAGTCGCTTGCTTTCGGTAATAAGAACACTACATCTTGGTGTTACGACGTGAAAAGGCTGCATGTGCACGTGGTATTCTGTAGATTGCCAGTGTGCGGACAGGACAGCCTCTAGGACAGGGCTATGAGATAGCACACGGGACGAGGTTCTTCCCAGCTCATGATTGTCCGAGGAACGGCATTTTGGGTATTGAATCCTTTGCATGATAACACAGCGAGGAGCCATTTGTACGAGTGGGTGAGCGCACCAGCACGTCGTCGTAGCCATGTCGAATCTAAATAAGTGCGCGGGCCTGTGAAGCTTCAAGCACACGAATGTATCACTTTACCACATAAGCCACAGTCTCTGACCGCGCACCGCTTCAGATAAGCTTGAGTGATCATAGCCACAACTTCCACTTGGCGCAATATTCGCCACAATATCTACGTAGATACTATCGTCTCTCCAGAAACGATGTTTTGCTTGCTTATTGCAATGTCTGAAACGTGCATTCGATAGGTACTCTAGATTGCATTCACAACCGTCAGGCTTCAGTGGGATAAAGCTAATCATTCTCTGAACGCTGGATTTGCAACACCATCTGGTCGATTCTGTTCCACGGGGAGAACACCGAACTGCACTTAATGTTCGCGGTAGTCGGACAGACGATGGCGCAGATACCGGGCCACCGTTCGCGTCCCGTTACGTGTTGTATCGTTACCACTTACTCTTTCTGCACCGTAGATTTGGTATTCATATGGTATCCGGTCGTGCCTTTTGGTGATGGTGGCCACTTATGCGACCGCAACAGGCTTTGCATCGAACGGCATTGTCGTGAGTACAGTACCAGGCTGAATGTTACTAATCAACCAGCAAGCATACTAGGTATGAGTACAGTTGCACAATCTTGCTTGCGTCAAATGGATAGATAGAAACTACCAAAATTTACTACATACATGGCATACAGAGGTGATCGCAAATATCCAAGGTGTAGCCATCGGAAAAGTTTTTTTGTTTTACGTCATTGTTGCCACCGCATTAGGTCGAAAGTTTGGATAAATTGATCGAGAGACTTGTGGAGGAAAGACCCGGCAACTTGGTTATATCTAGAGCAACGTAAATAATGTAGTCTATAAGATTGGACCGAGCACGGGGTCGAGAGGGAGGTCGTGAAATGGTAGCAAAGTTGTTCTCCGCAAAGGGAACGAAACGCACAGTTTTGTTGTGCGTCCGCCCGTAAAAATCGAGAAAAGTAAGTACTTTGTATAAACTAACGTTTCTATTAGTCAATATCCTCTTCGACAATCTCAATGAATGATTTGCAAAGACGTTTGAGCAATAATTCCCAAAGCAGTCGTAACTAAATTAGTCCAATGCGGTCATCCAATTCGTCGCAATACCCAAGCAACTTATCACTTCTCCACTTTCGTCACAGCAGGCTGTAAGCAATTTGTCTTATCGACGAGCTGAAGAAGAACTTGATGCATGGCTGAATATAATAAAAAGGCTGACTAGTGCAACGACAAGATGCCGAACGAATCCGTCCTTTGTGCTTTTGCAGTGACTCCAGTATCGTTAGGTATAGTACTATTCCGACAGCTCTACAAGTATTGCCCACCATTTTGGTATCTTTCGCGATATAAACGTTATAATGGCATTAGCGGTTTTACATTGCGCACGAGTCGAGCCAACCACTAAGTTGTCATGCATTTGATTCTGTATAGAAATTGTGACCCGTTCGGATGTCTTCTGTGCGAGGAAGCGGGGTAAAACGGTTGCATCTCGAAAAGCCTACATCATCTCTTCAGGCCATCAAGATTCTTATTGCTTTCAGTTGACTCTGGCATAAACTATGCATTGGGTTTTTACATGATACAATGAGAGACATTCTCGGCAACTTTGTCTCCAGCACGTTGCTGCTACATGGTGTGGGGAGGAGATGGAGAAAGAGGTCGCTAAGTGATCCATTTTGGAAGCTCATTTACGAATTGTCAACATGTTGTCAATGAAATTGTAGCACTTTCAATATCCCTCTTTGCACCCTCGTCTTTACTTCTTCACCAATCCTTCTCTTCTCCATCTGCATTGGAATATCTCTCGCTCTTTTTCTTGGTCACCAAGTATCGACGAGATGTAATGCCGCTTACACACCTGCCTAAAATAAGATGTCATAAATAATAGCTGCTAGTATATACTGTATTGCGCACCTTGTAGGTAGTGCTATGGGCGGTATGCTAGTATTCTTTACTGTGGGGGATCGTGCGCAGTCAATGATTCATGCAGTACAAATTCTTTATTCGCTCGTAAGCGTGATCTCTTATCTTCATCCTTCACGTCTCCAGCCACTTGTGTTCCATTCCAGAATCTGCAACACGCAAGACGTAAGGATCCTTTTATTCAGCTCTTAATTAATACCTAAGGTGTTCTTTAGATTAAAAGAAGACGAATCATCCACAGTCGTCTTTTTCAAGCCTCTTGCATCCCTCTTTCGAGTTGATAGCCGTCGCCACTTGCCGGTATCTGCTGTACTTTTATTTGGTCTGCTATGTTGCGTATTTTGTCTCGACACCCTTGTATATGACATCAACAGCCGACTTCGTACTGTAATTACGCACTTATTTTGCAACTTTCTGTCACATCAAATAAAAAAGAAATTTCATGTTTTGTGGGCTTCAAATGGAAGCACACGCTTTCGTCCCACGTCTTGCGGTATTGTAAATATTTGAGTGAGCTTTGCAAATATTGGCCCAGCGAGGCGAGACTAATGCCCAATCACTGACAACAATCGTTTCTGCCAATAAGACATGAGGAGACCTGCGCAATAGCAAACGGGACATTGTGCTCCCCTGTAGAAAGCGGTAGAAGTAGCCAGCCATAAAACCTCGAGAGCACCCCCCCACCTCGAGGTTGGAACACTCCCTCGTTTTAAGCTCGAGCCAGTGCATCTCCTTTGCTCATCCGAGCCTGTGACGGGAGGGGCTGAATCGCAGCCAGTAAAAAAAACTATTAAGCAGCGGGTGAAGCAGCCACTTTACAAATCGCATAATTAAGCCTCATTAGGCGTTTTATGCGCGACCGTCGAGCACAGATGGTCACTAAATATGACAAATGTTATAGAATTTTTGTACATTCAGTCAGGCCGCCAATCCCGCTCACTTGCCACATCTCCGATCATTAAGTCTATGCGGTGGTCTGTAGCTACTAATTGCGAGCCCGAAGGGTGAAGCTATTAGTGACTGTGCGCAAGATGAATGCCTAGCTTTTTAAATCGTACTTATCTGTGTGTGTCTGTAAATAACGCTATGTGTGCCTTATACGTCGCATTAAGTGCGATGTAGTCAGTCGCCTCGTTTGTATATGTCTGCAAATAACAACTAGGTGTACCCTACACGTCGTACTAAGTGCGATGTGGCATTCATTCCTTCTTCATCGGTCAATAGGCAATATTGAGAGCCCGAAGGGTTAAGCTATCAGTGACTGGATGCAAGATATGTGAATATACAGAACATAATTCAATCTATGGAATGAGTTACTTATATCATTGGGCGAGATCCAAAGCTTGCTCTTCTATCTTAAATGTAAAAAAGCACATTCCCAAATTTTTGTAGTCACGCTCAAGTCACATCCAGCCCCTGCTCCTTATTGAGGCATCCATCTTCGGCGGGGATCATCCCTTGCGGGAGCCGGAGTTGAAGGGATCTGCCTCGGGCATACTTCTCGCGCAGCCTAAGGTTGCGAGGGAGTAGACACGGAAAGGTTAGCGATCCACGGCGACCCCGCGCCTTGTGTCACTGCCCCGGTATACACTCACACCAGATCAATGGAACGTTGAGCGGCCGTTCAAGGAATATTTACAATCGTTGGCGTACCCCTCACCACGTGTTGCTGCTTTGACGGTAGCGTAATCCTAGTCCGATGGGGTTCTCGAGCGGCCATGAACGACAAGATTATTCAGTTGGAGACGACCCCGCGCCATCGTCATCGCTTTGGCGATCGCGACGTCTATGGTGGATTGTTGCTTGAGTGACCACACCAGAAAGTGCTTCCGCGTGCGGTGACATGCTCCAGACGCGCGACAACGCTTCGGCTTCACGCACTTTAGGTCGGCTGGCCACGCTTGCGGTCACCGATTCGATCGGGCGTCTCTCTATAAGCTTTGTCATCTCTTCTGCATTAGGCAGTAATGAGCTGAGAGTGCTTGAGAGATAGGATCGAACTTGGCTTGGGTCGGATGGTCTTTGACCTTTGCTACCCTCACTCATAGCTCCTCGGAGCATCCGCGTAGTAGAACCGATTTTCGGGTTGTACGTTCTGGCACCTCAGTCGATTGTTAATCGCATTAATTGGAAGAACTTGACATTCTCTATAAATTTCAATAACTCTGAGCGACGGGACCAAGATAATCATATTGTTATTAATACTCTACTATCTCTTACGGACCTATTTGAGCTTGTAATTTCTACGACCACTCCAAATTGATGATATTTGTTTACATTGTTGAATAACAGACCATTCTTGATTTACGCTTCGAAGATAGGTACCCCATCGTATCGTGAGACCACTCCGTCGAGCGGTAAATGTCCGAGAGGTAGAAGAACATACAGCACCCTTACGTCCTTGATGACTTAAAGCTGCCCTCATTGCAAATGTATCGAAGGTGGCAAAAAACCAAAGTGATGTATTCTTTCTTACCCTCATTTACCATGTACACATATGTAACGTGCTTGTAGCACGAGGAGGAACGATATTATACGGAAAACCCCCTTTAACATACATACTCCTGTAGACCTCATCAATCAATCACTCAATCAATCAATAGATCGTACAATACTGGGAGCAGCAGGTCACTCCCAATCTCTTCGTTTGAGATCAGGCTTTCGCCAAATATGAGCTTCTCTTTCCCAGTCTTATCGTTTCTGGTAATCGCTCATACTCACCCGGAACTCCCGCTTTGTGTCGCTCGGGCTTTATGTTGCTCACTTGGCCTCTTCCTTACACGTAAGCTTTTCCTCCACTCCAAGAATCTTTCTTAGCTTTTCAAATCGTTGAAGTCCGAGTGCTTTAGTAAAGATTTCGGCATCATTATCTTCTGTTGGAACATACGTAAACGCGAAATTTTCTTTCTCGACCAGCTCAGCAATTTTGTTGCTTTTCTTGGCGTATCGGAGTATCAGATAGCAATGTCATAGTTGCCGACATTGGTGGAGATGGTGACTGCGCTTTGGTTATCCACGAACAGCTGACCGGTTAACTGGGTCAGCGTCATCTCCTTCAGCAGTTTTCGCGCCCACAGCAATTGCTCAACGCACTTGCTAGGAGAAATTAATTCTGATTTGCACGTATCGTCTGTAATTGCTTTTTGCGTTTTTTTCTTTAATCAAAAACTCAATCCATTGATTTGAAGAACGAATCCAGTTACCGACCGAGAGGTATTTGGACAATTTGCATGATCAGGATCACTGGATGCACAAACTTGTAGCGTACTTGGCGGCACAGCGTCTGATTGGCGTTAGAAAAGCTTAAAGGTCCTAGTCCCTTTCAGGTATCGTAGCACGCGTTTTTGCCCTCGTGTAATGTTCCGTCGTGTACGTATCTGTATGTCGGCCTAGACTTCGCACTGCATTGGCAATATACGGATGGGTACACGTCACCAGGTACTGTAGGGTATCGAGTAGTTCTCGATACGGCACATTTGGGTCGTTCGTCTTGGTCATGTCAGTTTCTTTCTTCATCATCTTCTCATTTTGCATTTGCGGTGACCGCACTGATTTTGCGTGTTCCATTTGAAAACGACGCAACATGATCAATGTACGCTGTCTGAGATAGACATAGCAGTACACCTGGTTCATATTGTACGTCCATACCCAAAAGGTAGGTAACGCGTCCCATGTCCTTGAGTACAAAGCGTTCGCGTATCTCTGAAATGACTTGATCGATTTTGCTCGGAGTTCCTATAATCAGCATGTCATTAACAAACACACTGTCAAGCACAATCCAACCATCAACGTATTTTCGATATAGCCCAACGTCAAATGCGCACCGTTGGAACCCTTGTTCCATTAAGCAAGCATGCAAGGTCTGATACCACAGTTTTTCTGCCTGCTTCAAACCATACAGGCCTTTTTTCAATTGACTCACCCGTTTCGTGCCGTCATCGAAATACTTTGGTTGTGTCATATAAATGGTCACATCACCCAGCCAGCTATTGAGAAATGCAGTTTTTAAATCCACATGCCTTGCTTCAAGTGCTAAGAAAATTGCTATCAATAGCATTAAGATCATTGTGGGTATACGCACGACAGGTAAATATGTCTTGTCATATTCCACCCCTGTACGTTGTTTGAAACCATGTATCACAAGCCTTGCCTTATACCGCAAGATCTTGCCATCCTCGTCCCGTTTGATAAGGAGAACCTATCGTGATGTGAGAATCTTAGCTGGTATGCCTGGTTTTGATTTAGGCTCCTCCACAAGGACCCATGTACCATTTTGCACCAGAGCTTCAAATTTTGCTTGCATGACTGCCTTCCGCTCGTGCCTCTGGGATGAGCTCAGGACCTCTTCCACCGTGGTAGGCTCGGCACAAAGCACGTTCTCTACCATCAGCTGATAATCGCTCAGTCTGACATTCGACTTGGGTATCCGCGTCGATCGTCTCGTAGGCGCAGGAAGAGTGTTTGGCTGAACCGTTGCTGGGACAACAGTTCTGTCTGTGCGCGTTCCAGATACCGATCGTGTCCGATCTGGTTCCACTGCTGCCTGTTCCGCCACCCGCGAGTTGTGTGATGTACCTGCGTCATCCACTCCGGAATCGTCACTACTCGACGACATCGCTCCCCCGTAACCATGCGTTTTAGTACTAGACGCCAATCTCCTGCTGTTCATCGGCAATACCGTAGGTAGATTCAATTCAACTGCTTGTGTGACACCACTTCGCGCATTTCTGGTGCCTCATATTCAACAGGCAGAGGTACAAACGGAATTTTCTCGTACTTTCCGTGGTGTCCTTTGAGCAATGCCGCCAAGTACGTCTTGTTCACAGTAATATCTTCGCGGAATTGAACATCGCGAGCTTCAACAATATTACCAGATAAGAAATGAAGCAATCGATAGGCGGTGGTCATTTGTGCAAAGCCAAGAAGCAACGCTGGTTCAGCTTTACGACCCAACTTGTCTTGTCTCTTTGATTTCGGCACATGCACAAATCCCACCGAACCACACACTTTGATCTTGCTCACATCCGGTTTGGAACCGAGCAACTTCTCGTACTGTGTTTTTCCTTGTAACGCTCGCGTTGAACTCCTATTATCAATTTCCATGATGTACTGCAGTACTTCTGAACACACTGCTTTCGGAAGATCTGCAGCAGTCATGGCTGCCCGCATCTTATTCACCAGCACAACGTCGATTTTCTCGACCAGAGCGATTTCTTCCGGTGTATGCGGATGTTTGGGCACAGATTGAATACCACGAGCTTCGAAGAATGTCTATAACTCAGTATTTACGAATTCACTTCCTCCATCGCTGGTGAACCTATGAATGCGATATCCTTGATCATGAAGATCTGCCATCATCCGCATGATGTTACCATTTGCTTCATGCTTCTGCTTAAGCGGAAAAATCCATTTGTAACGGGAGCTTTCATCCAATACCAGCTGAAATATCGATAGTTTTCAGTCCAGGAAGATACTTGCCCATGTCACAAATATCTGACATAAGGCGCTCATAATTGACGTTTGTCCGCTTCTACGCAGTGCTAGCTTTGTACGACATTCTTTTGTGTTTAGCTGACAAGCAGCTTAGACACGTAAACTTGTCTTTGAACAATTCGGACGGAATAATCATACCAGTAACTCCGTTGCTGTCCTTCATGTGCTTGACCGTAGCCACACTTAAGTGACCCAAGCGCTCGTGCCATCGCATCAACGGACTAGCATTGGCATTCACGGTCAGCATTGAAAGGTTAGCTTGTTTGTAGTAGGAGCCATCTATCTCCAGCCATTAGTGGTCACCTTTCTTCACAAACTCGAGCCTCTGATATCCACGATCCAGCCACAATCTTCTTGGAGTTATGTCTGGCGAATTAAATGATGGTATCCACTGAGTTCGTTCCATCCGGCCAAGACTCCGAAGATTAGTCGACCCACGAGGTGAATACTCAACATCATCCAGCTGCACCTCTAACCAGGCATTGATGTGACGATCCACAGCGAGTATCGTGACGGATCCACTCATATTGCCATGTGTTTTCTCCCCTGTCCACACAGTGAATTGTGCTGTAGACTTCTTAAGTTTTGGGAACAACTCAGGCTCTATGCACACGTGGGTAGTGCTGCTGCAATCCAGCATCCATGCGTGCAAGTCTCGGGAACGAGTTGGTTTTCTGACCATACAGATCATTGAGCTGGAATCATCATCACTATCGTCATCGCTACTGGATTGGTCAAAGTTGCGACGGATCATATTCATTGTGCTCGGGTCCTTGTAGAAAGTCTTATTCTTCGTTGTCTTGTCCTTTCTCGCTTTCTTGACGTTGCCCTGATTCTTCCCTTGGACTTTGTTCAGCGTCTTTTTGTAGTGCCAACAATCTTTTCAAAGATGTCCCTTCTTCCCACCATGAAAGCATTTAACCTTTTTTGTGGTCGAAGCTTACCGTAGACTTCCATGGCTTGTTATTGACAAACATCACCCCATTTCCACGAACGACCGATGATTGATAATCGGCTTGATCGATCATATTGCCCCGCTCGTCGCGTGACCGCAGCGCATTAGTGACTTCCTGAAGCGTTGGTGGATTACCTTGTCGCGTTGGTAGGTCAAATTGTTCTATCAATTCTCGATGCTTCAGTGCAACGCCCATTAGCAAAAGTCGCGCCATTTCACCGTCCGTAACAGCATGCTCGGCGCCCATGTTTTGTAATAGTTGCCGAAAGCTTGCCATCTTCTTCAGGTATTCTCCCATGCACTCGTTTCGACGATGTGAGTACTGGTACAATTGCCGCCGCAAGAATACCGCATAAGAAAAATCGCGTTGGGTCTTGTCCGCCCAAGTGATGCCCACATCTCGGCTGCTGTAGCCATTGCACACACTTTGGTTGCATCGTCGTTTGGCACCAACGTAGACCGCGCAGGATAGTTGCACGTGCAAATCTATCTCGTTCATCAAATTGTGTTTGTAACGCTTGGTTTGTGGCATGTCGAATTTCCGCTTCAATCACGACAGCCCAACTTTCGCGCTCGCCAAGATAGAGCTCCAATTCAGCTCTGTATACCTCAAACGTTTTCTCAAAGCGAGGCGGCTGGATACTACCTCGTGGTATGACGGGTAGTTGATGAGCCGCTGCCGGTATATTGGCTGCAGCAGTGCCACCACCAGCATTACCTCCGACTCCACTTCCTGTGCTTCCGCTTGTCCCACTCATCTTGCGTTGTTCTTGACTTCTTTACTTAACGCTGCTGTATATGCCAAGGGTTTGGGCTCATAATCTAACAGCACCCTTACGTCCTTGATGCATTGAAGCTGCTCTCGTTGCAAATACGGAGAACGAAGTCGATTGTATCGAAGGTGACTAAAAACCAAAGTGATGTATTCTTTCTTACCTCCATTTACCATATACATATATGTAACGTGCTTGTAGCACGAGGAGGAACGCTGTTATACGAAAAAAAACCTTTAACCATACATACTCCTGTCGACCTCATCAATCAATAGATCGTACAATACTGGGAGCAGCAGGTCACTCCCAATCTCTTCGTTTGAGATCAGGCTTTCGCCAAACGTGAGCTTCCCTTTCCCAGTCTTATCGTTTCTGTCAATCGCTCATAAGAACATACAGATATGTATGGGTAGCGACGAAGATGTGGATATGTATACACAAATATTATATGTATATTACGAAAGGACTTTGCGATGACAAATTGGAGACCAGAGGGTGCCGCGGATGGTGATGGGGACGTCAACGACTACGACTACGACAACGACAACGACTATACCGAACTGCGACATCAAGATAACGACAAAACGAGCACGAAAAAGATGACATTGACAACGAAGATCAAGATACCAAGAACGATGATCGGATGGTAGAGAGTATTGCTCGACAATTCCCGATTGCACCCACCAACTTTTCGTCGCACCAAGCTCACCAAACCCGGTCACCTTCGCATGACGATATCATTATTCTCAACATAATCCATATGAGAACGATGTAACCCACCTCCACACCTCACAGCGAATAAACTGGTAATTTAGAGTTACGGCGGTCAACATTTACATTTTAATTCGAGCTAATGCGAAGCTTTCCATTCATTTTATTATGTTCCATTCAGCAGTTGTTTTTGCTAGATTCGTTATAGTCATTGTCCAATGCAGCTTGACTTCTGCTGCCCTCGTTCCGAACACATTGTCGTCAAGCGTTTGCAATTTGTCTTGTAACTGATGTTAAGCTACTGCCAACATTAGTGACCATCTGTGTTCGGCAGTCGCGCACAAGTCGCCTAATTAATACGAATTATGTAATTTGTGTAGTGGTTGCTTCACCGGCTGATTTTTAGTTTTTAGTGGCTGCGATTCAGCCCCTTCCGCCTGTGACGTACGCACAAACAAGCGTAAGCAGAAGTGACAGCCACCGATCAACTGATTGACAGTCATCACAGTCAACGCACGTACCGTGTCATATTGAAGTACCGGTATACATTATTGTAATCGACAAGAGTTTCTTTCCTTGATCATATCGACGGTGCGACCGTCTCGTAATCAAAGAGCCAAGTCTCCCGCACGTACACAAGCAGATCTTCAGCATAGAAAATCCACTTTCTTTTTCATTAACTGCTCATTCAGTTTTCTGAACAGTAGCAACCCATTCAGCGTCGTAAAGTGCCGTTTCCATTGCAGAGACTTTTTCGAGCACTTTTCGTTTCTTTCGCTACCTTGCAACACTAGCGAGCGTGCTCGAAACAGGAGGGAGAGCCTTAACACCCTCCATTGCATGGCGAAATTTGCCGACTTTATTACGTGGACCACTCTAGACGTCGAGTACGTACTGTATGCGATACCGTATTTTAGGGGGCCCAAGTCGCAGTTTGTGTGCTGCTATTTATAGCAAGAGGGTGATGCTATCGAAAGAGCCTCTGAACTGATGCGAATACTGACTCTATCGTGATGTTTACTGTTTGTCTGTACAGTTTATCCGTACAGTCAGCTGATCCAAGAAACAATCCATACGAACGCAACAAGTACCACCTATTTCAACATCAACTTCTTCTTAGACTGCACAGAGTGCATCGTGGTGGAAAAAAGGCAAGTTTTACTGCAACAAACTGGTAAGTTGATTCATCAAGATGATCGTCGCTAGTGCTGGAGATGACGACAGCTCGAGTGCCGGTGATAGTAGTGGTAATAGTGGTTTATTGCTGCACAAAAGCTGTGAGAGATCTACTGCAGCCCGATCAAATTTTCGAAACGGTCGAGTAGTTATCGACATCGCTACCACGGATCCCAAGAAATGCGAGCTTCTGGCAGAATTGGAATATGATCGAAAAGCCAGAGTTCAGCTGTCTAAAGTGCAGGATACTTGTCCCAGAAAGGAGAAAAGTGCTCTGACGCGTGACTTCTCGAAATACGGGAGTCTTCAGTACGAGTCGGAAAGTGGCGACTCTTCTGCATCGTCCGATGCCGGAAAGTTGAGCTCGGGTCTGCACAGATTCCAGAGTTCGTGTCGAGCAGAGAACATCAAGAAAAAGATGAAGGGACTAAAGAGTGCTGCTCACTTGAAGGTGAACAGCTCGCAGGTTGGATCGGACGAATCTGGTGATGATTTCGACACGTCTTCAAGTACTTACAGCTCGTCGAGTAATCCATCGAGTACCGTAAAGACGGTGGCTATGCCGATCCACTCGTCATCCTTTTCCGTTTCGGATCGATTAGAATTGCAGCTTCTGGTCTTGAATCTGCCACAGAAGACGTGCGAAGAGCTTCCGCTGCTGAAATCACTCACTCGAAGCTCCGAAATCGATATCGAGTCGAGAAACTTACTTGAAGAATTCAAGCATGATGCGTCCATCGACATCAAGGCAGAAGCGATGAAGATGGTCACGTTGGCATACCCAGTCACGTTGGCGTATGTGCTGGAATTCGTTCCTCAATTGGTGAGCATGTCATTAGTTGGCCACTTGGATTCGCCATTAACGAAGCAGTATCTGGATGGAGTAGCACTCTCGATCATGTGCATGAACCTGACTGCTATTGGAGTCGGCTTCGGTCTAGCCACAGCCATGGACACGCTCTGTTCACAAGCGTATGGTGCTGGGAAGTCGCAAAACCTCGGTATTTACCTCCAGAGTGGTTTGATTGTGCTGGCACTCGCCATGATTCCCGTGTTTGCTATCAACTGGTACACGGAAGCTATTCTGCTTTTGATCGGTCAGCCTGAGCAAGTCGCACGATTCGCTGGACGTTTCAGTCGGATCCTGCTTCCCGGGATTCCAGCTATGTACGTCTATGAGATGGTGAAGAAGGTGATGCAAGCCCAGAATATCGTGCTGCCTATGGTGTACATCGCTGTGATCAGCAATCTCGTCAATGCGCTTCTGGGCGTCTACCTCACGTTCTTCACGTCTCTGGGGTTCGACGGGGCAGCCATTGCGCGACTATGCTCGCAAGTGGTGCTTCCGCTGTGTTTCATCCCATATTTTACACGCAACCCGCAACTTTCTGCCGAGTGGTGGCCAGGTTGGCAACTGAAAGAAGCGATCCATCACTTGAGTACCTTTTTGCGACTTGGTCTGCCAGGAGCTGCAATGATGTTGTTGGAGTGGTGGTCGTTTGAGATCATGGCGGCGTTTGTGGGCTTATTGCCTCGCAGTATCGTCGCTATTAGCGTGCATTCGGTTCTCGTGAACGTGTCGACGTTGACGTTCAACTTTTTCCTGGGCATTTCAGTAGCAGCCAACGTCCTCGTCGGCAACTTCACAGGCAGCAACAAGCCACTTCATGCAAAGACGGCATCAACGTTGGGTATGATACTGTCCGTCTCTTTATCGGCAGTCATTGCTGTGATTATCATGGCAACTCGGAATGTCATCCCGGAGATTTTCATCAATGATGCATCATCTATTGAACTGGCAGGACATGCACTGCTCGTTCTGATGCCGTACCAGATGTGCGATGCGATGAACGCTGTGATGCAGGGTGTATTCCGAGGCACGGGACGGCTCATGCTTGGCGCTTACATCAATCTTTTCGCGTACTTTGTAGTTGGTCTCCCGTTTGGCGTGTATCTCGCTTTTTGGATGGACATGGGCGTTAAAGGCATGTGGCTTGGTCTCACCGCAGGCATTTTCTTCGGCTGCGTCGTGTCCCTTGTCAAGATCTACGAGACCAATTGGACGAGCATGGCCGATGCTGCTCGTGTCCGTACGGGTTAAGGAACCACGCAAGATTCCAGAAGCTCCTGGTCATATCTCTTTACCCCCTCGACAATCATGTGCTTCCTGTGCATCACACAAGCGTTTTCTACTTTGTTTCTCTCCTTCAGTTGGAGTCGAGGACCCTTTCCGATATCCCACGGACCTTCGAATCAGGGATACCAGTTTCTGATCCACTGCAACACGTTGAAGTCAAACAATAACAATAACTACATCAACAAAAAGTCGGGTCTAATAATCCCCTCGCTCTTCTGATCCGGCCTGCTATTCCCAGTCCCCCTGATTAACTCGAGATCAAGTCTCGCTGATGCGTTCGGATACTTCTTTTGAACTCTCGTGGGGAGCCTCGCAGTTCTTGTCTGTAATCCGTAATGTTACCCACTGGTATGTTGTTTTTTCCAGACTGGTCAGTACGAGACTTGAGGGTTTCTCATACACGTCCGTCGCAACAGGTGACAAGAAGAAGCTCGTTTCGCTTTCGGTGTCGCACGTCTTGCTGTCCTTCGTTGCAAAACAATCTACTGCACTTTTGACTACAACGTTACCATGTACGCATGTCAATGTGGTCAGGGCCCGTCTTCATGAGTCAGCTTTCGACACGAAACCATTCGGTTGCGACCACTCGCAACCAACAATGCAACACCGTGAGTCTGCGACGCTTTGCTTCCGACCTTGGAACACAAGCAGGTGTCGGCCAAAAAGAGCAGAAGCTCAAGGCCCAAAGGTCGTACGGACGAACAGAAGTGCCACCAAGTGGTCGGAAGTAGTGCTGGTGCTAGTGCTGGGGTTGCCTCCTACCTGCCTGGAAAAAAAGTTTGACGAAGCCAACCGAAGGCGTCGGAGCCTCCTTGTCCACTCCCTGTTACGTTACGACGTCGCCTTCGAGACTCTTAGGCTCCACCGCAACACCAAACCGGAACAGGAGGCACCCGTTCCTTCCTTCCTTCATTCTCAAACTTGCTCTATTCTACTCTAGAACCAACCATGCCCAAGCCCGTGGCGATTTCCAAGTTCCTCCCAGCTCTCCGGATCCCTCCTTCCGATCAAACCCTCTTACGAAAGCTCGCAACAACGCTCGTTACCCATGACCTGGAACAGTACAATAGCTTGAGTATCTCGAAAGACGGACACCCAGATGCTCGGGTCTGGAAACCCACACGCAAAGCTGAAGGGCTTCGGATCTACCGAGAACGACCGAGTTCAGCTAGCAAGTCGACCCCGGAGATCCCCTCCTTGCTCCTTCTCGGGTCAGTGAACGGCACCCTCGACGACATAATGTATGCTGCTGTCGCCCTAACGGATGAATCGCTCAAGATCAAGTCGTCGTGTATCCGAGACGGCGTCGTGGACAGTAAAGTACTTGGTGAGCTTGTCTGTCCTACAGTGGACGATCCGTTCCACCACGTGAGTCTGCAATGGCGTCTCTACGAACACTGTGACTACGTGACTCTAGACACAGCAGGGATGATGCAAACGCCATGGGGCGAGCGCGTAGGTTACAGCGTCTCGCACTCGGTTGGGTTCCCCCAACTACCAGCTTTCACGGACCTCGGGATCACCCGAGGCAACATGTCCGTGTGCTCGCTGTTCCACCAGAAACCAAACAACACGGTCGAGTGCTACACGCGTGGGTTCTTTGACATGTCCACGCATGGCAACGCCGTGCTAGCGCTGCAGACTATCGCCACGCAATGGCTCTCGCTTTCAAGGAACATGCAATGTGCTCAAATGAAAAAGCTCGCGTGGTACTTGCGGCAGAACAACTTCAACATGGACATGGCCCTACTGACCCCAGCAGCTACTCTACCAATACAGTGCAAGTCGAAACGCACGACTCCTACGTGTCGTGTCTGTGCCAAGAGCTTTAGCTTTCTACCAGGACGGAAGAAATTCTGCAACAGTTGTGACCACGCCGTGTGCTCGCGTTGCTATGTCAAGACTCGTGTGTTCGTCCTCGCCCCGGATCACTCGTCGATTCATCAGAACAAACGAGCCGTGTGCTCGCATTGCATTCATAAAGTCGTGCAAAGTGACGCTGCAGCGATTGCACGGGACGAACTGCTGCGAATGGGAAGCAGCAGCTATAGGAATGATGTTATGTGTAGGGGAAGAGGGAATGGGCGTTTAGAATGAATAAATACCCAGGTTGAAGTGATGGTAAGGTGCTTTTTTGTGTTTAGTAGAAGGTGATATGATATGACGAGAAGATGTTGAAAGCATGTGAATTCGATTTGATTGCATCGATCATGTGCTGGATAGATGACAAATTGAGATGTGACCTCGACGGTGGTGACAAATATTCGAGGGGGGGTCGTAGATGCGTATACAAATTGACGTACTGATTTAGAAGCTCGATTGTGGCGAGCATAAGATAGAAATGACGATATTTACGCTTCGTGCATCCTGTTTCTTACTGCTCATCAAGCGCAGCTTGACAATGCACGACTCTGGTCGATTTGTAAGTACCGGTATGATACCGGCTATTTATTCCAGAACATTGGTGTCGGAGTCTGTCGCAAAGTCGGACTTCTTGTCGCTTCACACGTGGCATTTTTATAAAGCAAAACTTCGGTCCCGCGCGTAATTTACCGCCCCCTAATGGTCCTCTCACGTCCGCTGCTGCTCTGCTTCTCGCTGTCAGCCGTCAACGTATCTTCATCAGATGATTTTCCAAGCTTAGGCAAATACACTCAAGCATGTGCACCCTATACCTGTCGGCCAAAGAGGGTCGTGGCTCCACTCAAGTAAGTTACTCGTGATGCAGCAAAAAATATTACGCGGTTCTCTCCCTCTAACTATAGTATCACTCTTCTTATTGATTTACAGAGATTTTGAGTTTACAGCCAATGGCTGCGGCACGTCTATTTCCGTCACATCAAATCTAGAATTTATAGAGTGCTGTAACTGGCACGACGCGGTATAGTGTAGCTTTTTCTTTTCGCTTTTTGTATCTGGTTTGATTTATAGTTTTGTGTTAAATAACTGATAATTCTGCTTTATTTACCGTGTAGTGCTACAGCGTGTGCGGGATGCCAAAAGCGAACTGTGAAAACCGCTTTCGAACGTGCATGAAAGCGAAATGCGACGCGGTGGCGGACCCCACAGAGCATCTCGACTGTTTCTCGGCCGCCCGTATCTTATATATTACCGCAAATGTGCGTATTTTTTCTATCAATTTGTCTATTATTGATGCTGTATGCTACAAACTAATAATACTATTTATTGTTACCGTTACTATTGTTGTCGGTGGGGCCGATTCGCTGCTACATTTTACAGATGATGGGGTGTCCAGCTTTTCACGATGCACAGAAAAAAGCGTGTGACTGCGTGTCGCCGAAAGACGTGGCAGCTGCTACACGTGAACGTCTTGAATACTTTCTTGAAGTGAATGGCGCTTCGGAAGCTGAGCTCTCGGACAAGGCGCTTGACGCGCTACTGGCCAAGTACAAGGGGCGGGAACATACCTTGTTTCTGCGACTGCTGAAGAGGTACCCGGACGCGCTTAAGTTGGACCCTGAAGAGTTCGGCTTTGTTGACGGCATTGCTCGAGATCTTGACGCGGGTGCCAAGGAGATGGAGAAGGAAGAGAGACTCAAACGCGCGGCGGACGAGTCTGTAGACGAACATGAAGAGCTCTAGAGAGACGACGACGATGACTTCAGCTTCAACTTGGACTTTAAGTTGGACATCAACCTACAAGTTGAATATCTCGTCTCTTTTCTCTCTTGATTTTGGTTTGTTTAGCTATTTGTTTGCTTGCTTGTTTGCTATAGTGTCGAATCCTCTGCGACGTTGCTCATGTACTCAGGTCGGCAAATGTTAACGCCGTACTCCTTCAAACTGGCAGCCAGGTCTTCCATCGTCAGGACTGCACGATTGCTAGTTGAAGAAGTCCCGTCTGACAGCTGGATGGCCAGTGGTGAAACGGCTGATGATGGTGACCGAATGCGATGGTATTGCATGGCATCGTGGGTTACGTCCAGCAGGAGTTTGTGGGCTACTAACGAGACGAGACGCGTCCTATAAGGGAGACAGTTAGGGCACAGAATAAAAAGTCACTTTTTATACGGTACACGTTAGAGACGACGATAAAATAGGAATCGGACGTACACGCGCACGTCGTTCGTGGTACAGCCAGCTTGCTGTAGGTAGAAATCGACGAGCTCGTCAGGGATAGTCGGCGCGTACTGCGTCAAGGCCGCCAAGAAGGCGTCGAGCTGCGCCGCTTCCGACATGTTTACAGCACAGATTTAATTGTACTGAGCCTGTAGATAAGGAAAACGAGAGAGCGATAAGGTTCGAATCGGTATAGAATAAGGTGATAGCTCACTTGCGCGATAAAGCTGTCGATTACGACTGTATCGATATCGAGACACTGCTAATGGGTACTTTTGCTATACCCGTTTCTCTCTTAAAAAGGGCCACTGCATCTAAAGCTTTTACCCGCCACACGCAAAAGTCCAGCTTTGGCAGTCTCTTTTGTTTGTTAAAGATCAATTAATCCCACCTGTGCTACAAAACGACCCTCTCCTGCTGGAATACGGCCTCAGATTGCACTTTTCAGGCAGGAAAGCCATGATCGACGGAAATTGTTGAAAGCGTGGGTGCACCGCGTGTGAACCTCGTTTCGAATGCCTTAACCCAGCAACACACCGTCGACCGTTATAGCCGATAGAATCACTTGATTAAAAATGTGTTTGGGCGAGAAGGCGCGTGTCGATGACCGTTCGTTCCTTGAATGATATGTGAAGACCACATTGATTCATCTCCTAGAAAGTACCACTAAACATCAGCCGGACCACAGTGAACGACAACCGCCATCTTCCACCAAGATGTTCTGCAGACGGCAACTAATTGTACTTCACTCACGTATTTGCACTGCATTAACTCAAGACTTATCGCAAACTTGTTGCCGCACAACCCATGCCAAACAGTCTGTCCTGGTAGATGACAGTCTGTGTATGAAGAGCTCACAAATTGTTCACACAAATGTGATCTTGAAGAGACGACAGTGAGTACCCGAAATCATACGATTAGGAAATGCGCGTACGAGCCCGACCAAGCGTGTGCCTATTTCGCTGATGTAGGTACAGATCGGTCATAATTTATTCACACTGATCTTCTACAAAGCTCGAGACAAACCTTCGTTGCGGGCACAGTTTCAAAAGACCTGATGCTATCTAGCCCGCCTTTCGTCACGCTTGTTTAGAGCTCGTCGGTAGGTGTAGTCACTCGACGAAGGTCTTCTAGCTAGTATTGTGCTGCAATGGCGACAAAGCAGTCAACGGTAAGCACGTTATCAACCTCTCGTCTGTCTCCCTCGTCGCGTGAGAACCCTCAGGGTTTTGTACGGACACATCGTCGCTTAGCCTGTCAATCCGACCTTTCTTACGGAAAGTGCTTGGTGCATCTCAACCTTCCTTCGTCACCAAATACTCAGTGATCATGCATACTTTGCCTACCCAGTCCATCAAG
>JH598007.1:89277-174503 GCA_000173235.2 Hyaloperonospora arabidopsidis Emoy2
CGCTACCTCTGTGCAACGTGCAGAGGAAGGTAAAACAACTAGAGACAGTCTAGTTGTTGGTAAAAATAAAACTGTATTAGATATGATTAAGTCCTAATTATTAACCTATGTTTTAGTCCTAACTTAATTATATTTATCTACGAAAATGTATGCTAAAGTCTTGCTCACTACTCATTGCACGCGTCCATCGTTGATTGGACCGCTAGAGCTGGCTGATATGGTGACCCATATCAGCCAATCGGTGAGTGTTCTGAATATTATCAACCTTTATGATAATATTCTAATTAACAAGTATCAAGGGTTAATTACATGTAACAGGCTCACCCCGTTACACTCTTTTTCAGTACGAAAAAGTTATGCGGAGCTACATGATGCTACATGACGAAGAGCTTAGGGGCGAACATATTCTGGCGGAACTAATGACTCGTCACAGTCATGAAGAAGTAGCTAGGGCGTTGATCGTGGTGATGGGCGTGAAGAACGAGCGCTATAAGGACGTCGCAAAAGAACTGCTGGTGCTGCAGTGTATGGTGTGGGACAGCAACAGACACTAACATCCGCCTGACTACGTGTTCAAGCTCCTCGGGCTTTAAGAGCTGAGTTCTGGACCGAACCATATTCGAACAGGGATAGGTGAAGCAGAGTCACTGTTCTTACAATCCAAACTTCAAACTCTGGGAAGAACATCTGAAACGTATCACCGGAGGTGACTTGAAGAAGGTGATTGCCGAGATGAAAAAGACCATGCTACGTGTGTTTGGTGAAGGCTTATTGCGTTGGCTACGCGATGCCGCAGTTGAGAGTCCCCCCCTCTACTGCGGCATCGAGTAGGGAAGGGTAATAGTATGAAGGAGATTGCCGCCAAGCTGCAAGCGGCTCAGGTAAGCAGTGAGTACGACACGAGCACCTTTTGTTGAACATGAAAACATTGGTGGTCGTCGAAGGAGCAGCGAACGACAGCGAGCGGAGAGAGCTGCTTATGTAGAAAATTCCTCGATACGAATGGGTCAGTGGCTTTACAGCTCTTGTTTGGGTAGGAAGAACGAGACAAATTGTATATGCTTTCTTTGTTATAGTGCATGAATTGACAGTAGCAATTAATATATCGTCCTCACTTACTAACACTTGGTAACAAGTTACAGAAGCTAGGTTGAAGCGGTTGTCAGGATTCAAGAGACGTTCGACTTCAATGTGAAATTCAACACAAATTTCTGGTATTTATAAGTGAAATTGATCACGGCGTCATTACAAACAGCTATCTGACCTACCCAGCTGAGCCGTACTCGAGATGGATAATCGTGGTGTGCTGCTACCGGAGGTTAACATCTCGTGAAACGTTTTCCGCGGCACCTTTGACCAGCCGTAGTACTTCCAGTTCCTGGACGACTACTTCCGTCACCTTGAGAAGTTGTCTACCACTGTGAAGGAAAAGGTCGGGTACATGTGCGTTATTCTTGCCAAGCAGCGTATTGACTGAGCTCAGGTAGTGCATGTGTCACTTCGTGTTAGTTTTTGCAGTTTTTGCGATGTCATCTTGCATACGAAGGTCGTCGCTAATGCTTTAGTCCACGCTGATGTGTCTGGATCGAAAACACGGTCCCGTCGCGTATGAAATGCCCTTTTATTTAAGAGATCTTGTGCAATAAGAACAAGAGGATGCAGCTGACGTCACCACCCATCAAGTGTCCCCGTACTATAATTTACCAAGTCATTTTCTGGTCATCTGTAGATCCGCCGACGAGCAGTTTGAAGTCGCAAAGTCTCAAAGCACAACCTCTCAAGTTCCCCCTGAAGATAGCCAAATTTCTGCCGTGCTGTGTGAAGCGAGCCACGTGCTTTCACGCACCACATGAATGCGAAACGCCACCCGGAAATTCGCTGATTTCCATACGCATGATCGGCGCTAACCTGTCGTTTACGAAGCCATGAAAAGGCAGACTGCCACGCACGCCGATGACGATCTCCTTGCGTCACTTGTTCTGTAACGGAGCTACCCTTAATACTTTGTTAGAGGAAGACTTCTAGACTCGTAGAGTCTCTTAGTATATCAAACCAAACGGGTATTAACTCAAAGGGTATCAAGTCTTACAGACTTAGTGAGACTTAACTCTAAGTGTATGTACAAGCTCTTAAGCTTCTAGTCCTGTCTCAGGGGACTACGACTCCAAGGAACCACGTGGTACTAATGCCCAAGAGTAATTAGCCTTAACTCAGGCACTTAACTCTTACGACCAGAGACGTCTTAGAATGACACGTGTCTGAAACCAATCAAAAGGGGAACTGAATATATTTACTGATCTATAGCGATAATAAACCTTACTTACGTCTTTAACCTTAACACTATGCTATTTAATCGAATAGTCCTCATGGTAGTTCCTCTTGTGTACCACACCAGAACTACGTCGCCTCTATGAAGACCCTATTACGATAGATATCCTCTAACCATACCCGATAGGGTACGGTATTATCGCTTAGCGTATGTGATACAAAAGTACGCCTTATCAGTGATACTAATCGCTTTCTGTGTGTACCACACCAATGTACCTGGTTATCACAACCATTTGTATAATCTCGTTACATGTTCCTCACAATGCAGTATAGCGCCTGGAACACGAAATTGCGACAGTTGTGGTACACAAGATCCGAACTCTGGATACCGGCCGGCGTAGTGACGAAGCTAGTGCGGGTGCTACATAAAATGTTGTCCTACTCGAAGACCTGCTTACTTAGACGTTTATTGAATCATATACCTAAGATTCGAAACCAGTTGCACGAAGATGGCCGTACGTAGATGGACCAGCCATAGATGTCAATCACCAATCTGCAAAGAATGCCAGGTCACTTAGCTGCTTTTCTTCCTCATCAGGGGCGTCAGGGGCAAAGTGCTGTACATTCGAGACGCCTTGAGCTGCCAGCTGTGCCTTCTCTCTGTCTTCATATCGTTTATTCCTTAAGACACAAAATCCAAGCCGAACATTAAGCTCTTTCAGCTCAAACCTTCATCTAGCCTCGTCTTGAACCGCATCTGCTGAGTACTAGTCCCATCGACTCAATCACACCATTTTGTCCTTCATGATCCACTGTGTTATGACATGAGCAACACACGCAGCGGTTTCGCTAGAAGATCGGCCTTGGCAACGTCGTCTTCACTCTGTCTGCCACACACGTGGGACATCAGGTGCCAACAAAGACGACAACCAATGTGTAAAACACAACGTCGACGTGCAGAAAGTGGCCACTGCAGTCGGCTCATTCTTGTACTTGTTCCCAATAAGTGTCTCCACACACCCTCTCTTCTGGCAATACCCTGTTACAGTACGCCAACTAGTCCGCGTTGGCCCCGTAGCCCATGACGACCATCACAATAAGTCAGTCACTATCAAACGAGGCCCTTGGCAACCCTCGGACACGGTACTGAGCACGCTGAACGACGTCAGATAGGTGCGCGCGTTAAGTACGATACGCCTGATACTCGAGGATTGACACTGCAGCACGTGATGCGAAACGGCGTACCTCTGATTGCCTATGTGGGATTCAGTGTTTCTTGAACTGTCATAGTTGATGGTGGACGCTTACATATTAGAAAACGACAATGAGTATCGAGCTCTGTGTTTATTTTACCAGGACACTCGACGAATTAAGGAAGGAGGGAAGAGGTTTCTAGACCTTTGTCTAGGAATAAAGACGGCGGTTGATTCCATTCCTAAGTTCGGGCGGTTCGAAGACAAGGCACAGTGTCCTATATAAAAGGTTGTCTACTATGAAATTATTGCGAGCCCGAAGAGTGAAGCCATTCGTGATTCGGCGCAAAGTGAATACCAAACGTTTCAAGACACACTTTCTGTCTGTGTGTGTCTGTCTGTCGGTATATAAAAGATCGGGAAGCGAGCTCTGAAGCCCGCCTGTTATGTAAGTAATTTAGAATTTCCTATAGCCTTCCACCTGAGGCCCACACCGCGAGTGCCAGAACTCAGCTCAGACGTGAGATTACAAGCTTTTACTCGACCTACCAACCCGGAGCTGATGACGCGAATAATAATTTGGTCTACATGCGGTCAGCTCTTGCTGACACGCTACTCCAAAACTCTATTCCTCCTGGTCTCAACCGCCTGGAGCAAGACATTTATCCAGAGTCGTTTTATCTACTTTTTTCGATGGGGGATCGCGAGGAAACCCAGGGCCCGGTGGTTCCGGATCTGTCATTGTTAAGATGTACCCTAGGCCTCACGCGGCATGCATTATCTGGATTGCGAGCATGGCCTACGGTCGAGCATCAACTGCGAACAACTAAGCAGAATATTAAGGTCTCTTGCATGGTTTACGCCAGGAGAAGGCGAACAATTACACCCCCCTAAATGTCATTGGAGATAGCGCCCTCATACTTTCTCAACTCCGATCCCATCACTCACCACGAAAAGCTCACTTGGCGTTGCTATTCCGGAAGGCACGAGATTTAGCCGATGATATTGCGGTCGTCAGCTGGAGGCATCACTACCGCACTTTTAGCAAGATGGCTAATCGACTGGCCAATTTCGCGATGGATTCCTGTACTTCGGTTCAAGTGCACCTTCCGTCGGATCGCCGGGTCGTCAAGGAGGTTGCAACATTCCTCGATTCTGACGTTACTCACTGGCTTGAGAATTCTCACAACGAGCTTTCCGACCCCCGGGGCCCCGCGGCGACCGCGAAGGATATAGCCATCTCAAGACTACAACTCGCACAACGTACTGCAGCTGTCCGAGGACAGACACTTACTTAAGATATACACCTAGTTGTCTGCGCGATACCTAGTTGCTAGCAGACCGGATGTAGCGGGTCGTTCGCGTACCTGAATATACCTCACCTTCTCACTCACTATGTAAGTAATTCAGTTAAGAGGACTGGATCAAGTTCTAGACATTCACGTACTTATCATGGGTGGTTGGCGGCTAGGGAAGGGGTTGTGCTTCGTGTAAAAAATGGGAGTGCTGATGTATTGTGGTATTAAAGCTACTTGCTGACGTCAGTTGATTTTTATTGAGACGAATAGGAGAATGGTAGACAGAGAATGATCTCAACCGGCAACGCCGAGAACAACAAAGTACGGTCGACGACATATAATGGATGTATGAAAAAGAGAAATTCAATCGAGAAAACTTTCTCTGCTACCTATAGAGGAAGGAGATCATACATTCTTACTATATGAGTTGATCAAGCAAGTACTTCGGTTGAGAACCACTTTACGCGTTACTGTTTGCGAAAGGTGTGAGAGTTTTCGCTGCCCCTAAGTAGCGAGTATTTGCTTATTAGCCCTTTGTTCGCCCCTGATCACTTTTGAGCCAATCACGCGCGGGTATTGGTGCGTGTGTGACCCATTCTCTACGTGCTCGAAATTAGTGACCTGATCAAAGAGTGACATCTATAATGCATATCTACCAATGACGAGGGGACAGGCTACATCGCACTTTGTGCGACGTGTAAGGTACACATAGCCTTTATGACAGACAGACACACACAGACAGACCGACAGGCAGAAAGCAGGTTTTAATAGCTCGGCATACATCATGGGCACAATCACCAGAAGCTTCACTCTTCGGTCTCGCAATAAAAAGAATATCCGAGAATCACGACAGGTAAGTGTGTATGAGCTTGGAAGCGCATGAGTAATGGCACGATGGGATGGAATACGATCCGGTCACCGGTATACAAAAAAAACGAGCTACACGCTCGGTGAAGGCACCAGTGATGCAACAGAGTGAAAACTTGCTTTGTCAACAGGTTCGAGCTGTTTCCCGGTTCAGGTTGGATACAATGCAACCTGCCAACAACGATAATGGTAGTTCATACATACGCTAGAGAGAGCAGCATTTACATGTATCGAAATGAACCAGCAGCTCTAATACTTTTGCATGTCATTCGCGGTCCATATCGACGCATCGTCAATACGATAAAAGCAACCTTTCAACGCCCTCACATGCCACATGCAAGGCCCATGAGTGCCCGCCAAATAATTTGCATCTCTTTGTGAATACAAGACGCGGTTCATTCCTCTTTCGCCGCTCGAGAAACGAGTTCGTGTCAACCTATCGCCCCACAAAGTATAGGCAGTACTTTCCACAACGATAGCAACAAGATTTGGCCAACGTATTGGTCCGTATACAGAACGTCCCTTGCACCTGCAGCTTCACGCCGTCCTTGCAACTCACATTCCGTCCTATCCAATCTAGGGTTCGGAGCTACTTTCGGCAGCTGTAGTCGTCAATTTCATCAGGTCGTAACGACGAACGAATACAACGGATCGTCCAGATGTATTGAGATATCGAAAGCTCTGTGTTTGTTCTTGGTACCTCTTCAAATCCGTTGAGGTCGGCACGTTACATACGCGCACGAGGGATACTGCCTCTTTGGCTGTGCAGTCGAAAGCCATATGCGCTCGTCTCGTACTAAGAACAAACAACATGACTTAAGTATCACGAAGTTAATGTTGTCGCCTGCGAGCGTTAAGCACTTGTAGACCGCCTCGAGATTTCGCTGTGCGGGTTTCACTTGCAGCCGATAGCCAAGGGATAACCGCGATAGTTGGTAGCTATAGAGTCTACTAAGGCAAATGCCTTCAATCGTAGAAAAGTGATAGACGACTGCACTTCCTGACAACTCGTCCATGCCATCGTTCGTTCTTTCTCGTCGGCTTTCGAATAGACCTGAAGCTTGGATGGTACCTGGTCTGTGCATTGCAAGCATCTCGCTTGCTCAACTTTGAGCGCCTGAATCGACGTAGTCTTGTTGCCACACTTTACTGCATACAGGACGCTGGTCCAAGTAACGTCGGGCAGCCAAACGACTTGCCAAATCGCTTCAGTGTGTCCTGTCTATCAAGAGCTCGACGACTCGGAAGTCTCGCTCCATGTCAGCCCCAAATTCTAGAGGAAGAAAACGTCAGCCTGTCTCGGACCATCTGACCCGAAGACACGCGCGACATGCTGTTTTCTGCCACGCTTTGCGTGTTTACTCCGCGACTGTTTGTCTCACAATTAACACGGTGGCGCAAGAAAGCTACTGATGTTGAAGAGCTTGTGCTTGCACCTTGTCAATCAATCTTGGGGCTTGGCTTGCATCCGTGCGACGACGACTGTCGAACTTGGGCGTCCAAGTTTGTCGTTCGTTAGGAATTCGTGGTCGAGTTTCGAGTCGAGTAGCGACTCGAGCAGTAGACAGCGACCCCATCTCGGGATACTCAGCTCGAGTTAAACCGATGTCGTCTTGTCCACTGGCTATGAGTCCGTACATGTACATATATATATACATACGTACATACGTCCAGCTTGAAACATGCGAGAGCACGGTCTCTGCTATTCACTGCATCCAGCTTGGAAGAGGCGTGTCCAGTCTCTGTGAACATGTACACGCGGTCTGAAGCTTTTGTGTGACTGTAGGTAATTGACGACACAGGGGACAACAACACCCCGAGCTCAATCAAACCAAATGCCCACAGCTTGTCCATTGTCTCCACAAGATAGAAACGAGACGTGCAAAAGACGGCACCCACCCACACAGAGAGATAAAGACTGGCTCTGCTCGTGCTCGTTCCGATAGCCGACCGAGAGTGGACCGTCAACTCGTCACTTTTGCATTGAGATCGTCTGACGGAATCCCGGCATTCAAAACCGGAAACGGCACGATATGTGGGCATCGAGTAGTATGATCAGTGAGAGCGGGTGCAGTGAAAGCTCTCGAGGCGTTCGCTTCGAACGCGACGCTGACAAACAACGTCTCACGATCACGCAGGGAATGGACGACGCGGACTCGTGCGTGCAACTATCGGACCAGGAGATCGTCACGGACTTATTGGCGACTTTGCCAAAGCTCAAAGCTGCAGTCGAGGACCACGAGAACAAGGCGCCGAATTGGCTCCGCAAGTCCAAAAGCGGCGATGCAGTTGAAGTGTTTGAGCTCTTGCCGACGCACGACGGGAAAGGAGATGACATGGACATTGTCCACTCTGTCGTCGCGACGATCGAGATTGAGTGCCATTTGAATGAGGTCCTGAACGTGCTCACGAGTCATCGCACGAACCATGACTTGGAAGCGTCAATGCGAGCCATCATTCCCAAGAAGAAAGTCCGACAGGGTGAAGTGTTGTTGCAGCCTCATTCGACGACACTGGACGGAGCTCCTGTTCGTCAAACTCGTTGTAAACAAAAGACCTTCCAGGGAGGAAGTTCCATCAGGTTTGACAACATGAGTATTCCTGAAAATGAGGTCGATGATGCTGAGACCGAGCGCAAAGTGCTCGTAAGCGTCAGCATGACACGGTTCAAGTCGAAACACCGGATTGACCTGCAAGGTCGACTTCGGAATCGCCACCAACGGCTGCAGAAACTCTGCCTTGCGACGCTGACGCATCAGTTTGCAGACAACCAGCGTGCGGTGCACGTGATCAAGACTCTGCCTCGATCGGTGCACGACCAGCTTGCACCTGTTGAAGAGAAGCACCAGAGACGATCGGTACTTGGCAGTGGTTTGCGAGGACTCGATCATATCTCGGTGGGTTTTGACATTCAGACGAGAACTGTTCACTGCGTCGGGTCTCGAGGTGCTGTACAGTCAACTCGGATCATTGCGCACGGATACGCTGCCATCACTCCTCCGGAACAATTCGGGCACTACCAGCAGAAGACCATGACGCAGTACAGTCCGTCCGAGCTGGCAAACTATCGCTCGTCTCGGATCAACGCTGAAGCGAAGCACGTGATTGAGCTTCTGACCACTTCGCTGCAGCAATTTGAGCGTGTGATCCGACGTCGACGGTTTGGGTTGCAGACGTTCATCAAGATTCGACCGGGGGACCGAGGCGGTGGCGATTGCCAAGGGTTCGAGTCTTGTGAGGTGTGCAAGAAGCGCTTTTTCTTGCTCCGACGTGAACTCTATTGTCAGTTGTGTGGTCACGTTTGCTGTGGCGATTGCTCCAAGCTGTACGAGGTCGAAGCAAGTGTAGGAGACGTCATGAAGAAGCGCATGTGTGTCCGATGCATTGCCAATGTTGACTCGTGCATCTTTGAAGATGAGGAGTTCACGACGGCATTAGGTCCAGCTGTCGTCGATGACGAAGGGGATACGTATGACAACGAGAGCGACCACGGGAGTGACTGTGGTCGAAATCGTCGCTATGAGAACGACACGAACGCAAGTATCGGGTCGACCGTCACTTGCTCGGAATTTGAAAACGGCGGCAGTCCAGATGACCTGTTGGCTGACTTGTATCCCGAAAGCGCGTTGTTAGAGCACTCGATGGCGTTGCAGGCACTCGATCGGGTGGTAAACCCGCAAGCACATGCATTGAGGAAGCAGAAGTCACTTGAACGGTCTCGGATGACGCAGTCGCAACTGAGTCAACCAAAAGTGCAGCTGAGCCAGTCGCAGTCGAATGTCAAGCGGTCCCACCAGAACTACACCGAGCAGTCCCAGGCATCTCAACTCACCCGAAGTCAGCTGAATATGTCCCGCTTCAAAGAGTCCCAGCTGACGCAGTCGCAACTGAGTCAATCGCTCTCGAGCATGCAGCTCCAGCAGTCTCGACTGACTCCGAGTCAGCTCAATCACCCCCAAGCTCGAGCCCGCTATCAGCCGTCGAATAACCAGTTCAGCCACAGTCAACTGAGCAGTCAGTCGAGCAGTCAGTCCCGGTTCCAGCAGTCGCATCTCGACGACTCGATCGTCGCGCAACTGCGAGCGAATGTGGAAGACCACCTCAAACGCACATTGCGAGCCAATTTACAAGAGACGCGGTTGAAATGCTCCGGTGCGGACGAGTCGCAGTTCTCAATTGCACCGACCGAGCGGGACTACCAACTAGAGTTTGATGGCAGTCAGACCATGTCTCCTTCTCACCCGTTGCCCCCAAGGCCTTTGCCAGCTCAAGAGCGACGGAGGCTGCACTATGTGATTGGCTCGGGTGCCTTGAGCCCTGCTTACGATCGTAGTGCACTCAATATGTTGGCTCAAGTGGCAGCGACACATTTGGATTGCCCTATTGGCTATATAACTATGATCGACCAGTCGACGCAATACGTCGTGGGGCTCTACCCTCGAGGTGCTATTGGCACGTCCATCCCTCGAGAGGAATCTATGTGCTCGTATACGGTTTACCACGAACGGCCGTTGGTGGTCAAAAATGCTCTCAACGATATCCGATTTAGTCACATGGGCTTTGTGAGTCAAACTGGGCTGCGGTTCTACGCTGGATTCCCGATTCGAGCACCCGATAGTGCCGTAGTTGCCACGATATGTGCCGCGGACTATAAGCCGCACAAGTACATATCAGCCAAGCAGTATGCGGAAATGGAAGCATTGGCAGATTTAGCAGGGACGTTGATTATCACGCCTGATATTGAGATCAAGACGGCTAAGCAGAAGCCACAAGCGTTTCCGAGGCATGTGCGGAACCGTCAAGGTAGATTGCGAGCGGGCATTACCCCTTGCTAGAGACCAATTTAATAGCGATGCATATGTACTATGTCGAGATTCTATACGTCTTCTGTGTTTGTTGTACGAGCGATCTCCTGTTGCAGCACAGTTTGGTGCTATACTATTGCTGTACAATGCAGCATAATAGCATGTGAAAAGTTGCGTCGTAGGAGCAGGTGCGTGGATAAAGAGTATTACATATAATCAGTTAGACACAAAGGTCGTTGACGCACTATTTGTTTCTAATACCGATTGAGATCAACACTGATGTTTGTTGACATCAGCATTGATATTGGTAGTTGCTAACGAACATTGTTCGAAAATGCATAACTGATACTGTGGCTGGCAATCTACAGACAGATAGTTAGAAAAAAACGGATGTCAGGGACAGTGTTGCACCGTACTTAACGAGTCCCGAAATCCCAATTGTATCGGTACCATATCATGTACGTCTGGTACCAATAAGTGCCTACCACCAATCGCTGTCCGCCAGAGCTTTCCGTGACCATCACTCCATTCCGCATTCTGAAGCACCATGTCCGCTCTGCTGCGCTTTGCCGCATCAGCGCGTGTCCGTCGCCCACTCGCTGCACGTAGCGCCTTGAATGCTCCTACTGCAGCGTGGACGCATTTTTATGACTCACTCAGTGACTCGCTCCAGTCGCGCTTGATTTCACAGAGCGCCGTCCTCATGAAGCGCAAAGGCGGCGCGTCTGCGTTTGTCACGAAACCGTCGCGCTGGAACGTTAGCAAAGGAAACAAGAGCCACAACGCCCTAAGTACGAAACAGAAGTTGAAGAAAGATGCAGCGCCGCATCGTTCGCACGTTGAGCGCGCGCGCGACTTGAAGACCGCGCAGCGTGCAAACGAGCGCAACGCCAAAGAATGGGCCGCGCTCGAGCGCGACGACGAGCTGAACAAGGAGCTCGATGCGGTGTTTGAGTACTTGGACCAGTCGGGTCCGCAAGGCGACTACGTGTACGAGCCGGAGCCAAGCCTCGTTGATGTGGACCACGTCAACGCACTTGACAAACTCAACGCAATCGCCAGCGGCAACTTGCACATTCCAACCGTCAACTTCAATGTCAACGTCAACGATAACGAAAAGGAAACAATCGACGAGGCAGACGAGCCACCACTAGTACATGACCTTTCCGTCGTGGATTATAACTTTCTCTTGCGTGTGTACGCAGTCAAAGGCCTTCACAACGAAGCGAACGCTTTACTCGCCAGGATGGAGCAGAACTTGTCGTCTCTTGCCGCCACCAAGACTGTCGTCGTGCCAGTTGAGCCGACAGACGGGACAGAGCTCGCGCTGTTAAACGCGCTCGAGCACGTACCGCACGTCGTCCAGCCCGACGCCAAGTCGTACATGCTGTACGCGACCGCTCTGGGCGTCGACGGCCAAGCAGCACGTGCCGTGCGCGTGATTGGGCGCATGAAAGAGCGCGGCGTGATGCCGACCGTGGCGGTGTACAACGCTGTGATGCGCGCGTGTGCAAAGGCGGGACGCGTGCCGTGGGCGTACAATGTCATGGAAAAGATGCAAGTGGCGGGGCTCGTGCCGGACCGCGCGTCGTTCACGATCTTAATGAACGCCGCCATTACTGAAGGCGAGCTGGACAAGGCGTTCGAGACGTTCCACTTGATGCGGACGCACGTGGTCGAGCCGGACGAAGTGGCGTTCAGCTGTTTGATCCACGGCTATGCACGGGAAGGACGCGTGGAGCGGGCGTTGAATTTGCTGGAAGATTTGCTCTCGTGCGGTCTCACGCCGTCCCTAGTGACGTTTAATACGCTCATGAACGCGTGTGCCAAGTCGCACTATTACGCGCACAAGGCGATTGACTTCTACTATGAAATGCAAGAGCTGTATGACTATACGCCGGACTTGTACTCGTACACGACAGTGCTGCACGCGTGCGCGAAGAACGGCGACTTTATCCAGGCGGAGCAGATTCTCCGGCATATGGAGCGTCACCACGTCCCCATGACGGATTTTGTGTATAGTACGTTGTTTAATGTATACGCTCGCGCTCAAATCAGAGGTATTGTGGACAAGGCGCCTCGCAATATGAAGGCTCTGCCAAAGCCCAAGCCGGTGTACCAGGAGCCTCTCGAGTATGACGATGAGGGCAAAGAAATAGATCTGACACGTCCAGGGAAGGAAACTTTTTCGCTCGAGAACGCCAACTACGATGGGAGTTTAGATGACAGCGATGATGACGAAGATGATGAAGTAGAGGCTTACAAACTTAGTCCTGAGGCCCTGGCTCAAGTGGAGGAAATGCGTCAACAGGACCATGTTGATCGCGAAGTGCAGGAGAAAACGATTCAGTCGACAGAAGTGGTTAAAATCGAGCGGGATATGGAAGTCTACGGCGAGCAGGACCGTTTGCTTTTTGCTGACAGCGAGGAGTCGCTGGATTTTGAGTTGACGCCAATGGATCTTACAGACTTTGGCAAATACCAGACGCTGAACATCAAGCGTGCAGAGGTTCGCTTTCACGAGATGACATTCGATAACGGTCTCCAGCCGTCTTTGATTACGCTAAATTCGATGCTTGCCGTGTACTCCAATGCATTGCGTTTGCGCTCAGCCGAGACGTTTTTGAGCGAGACGTTCAGCAAGTTCGATCATAAGCCGAACAAGTTCACGTACCGTTCTATGATGCAAATGTACGTCCGTGCTAAGCGGACGACGCAGGCTGAGCAGTTACTGGAGCGGATACGATCTGAGATTGAGAGCGGAGATTTGGAAGCAGATGCGGTGACATTTGGTTTCTTGGTGGATCACTACGCGAGGAAGCGTCTCGTACGACGCGCGCTGGCGACTCTCGAGGATGCTGACGCTCTAGGATTGCAAATGCAAGAGAAGCATTTGAAGAAGATACGTGTTTTAACGGAGAAGTATGGTGTTTTCTCTGACCTCATTCCGGAGGATCCGAACGCTGTGCTGCTTGCTGGTACGCGTCACAAGTTGATGGAAAAGCGTAAGGTCCGTGCGCAAGCGTTGGAGTATACCCGCAAGGTTGGGAAACGCTACTTGCTGCCGAAAACTGTCTAGACGCCGACGACATACAAGCAGAGACACGCGATAATCAAATGGGTGTACAATTCAACATGTGGGGGGTGGTTGTGAATAGTACGCAGCGTGCGCTGGCTCGTATATGATAATATAGATTCGCAAGTTGTGGTGTGACGCAAAATCGACACCACAAAAGCTTTGGCTAAGTGGCTCGTGCTTTCATTCGGCGCAAGTAGCACTACACAAAAGCATTCGTTGCCTTCGTCATCGCGACTTTTGCCACAGCCGAGAACTGCATACGGATATACTCTCAATAGATGTTCAGCGGGCCAACGGAAAATCTACCGAAATCAACATATCTCGACATGAAAGGGATACTGCGTGTCTTTTGTCAAAAGCGGATATATCGTATGGTTCGGAAAGCAGCAACTGGAACTAGAGGCCCTAAAAAAGGGAGTCTGCTGTCAGCTTGCCGGATAGAGCAAGGTACCTTGTGGTACCATTAGTAGTTTGTTTACGGGCCCTCTATTTTACAGTGGAGACTATATCGGTTAAGCGCTATGCTTTCACCGTAAATAAAATACGGGTTACGAAAATATTAGTTATGTTCGCTCGCTTGTTTAAATTCGTTGTTATATGTGTTAGCATCGCTTGGTATAGACGACTCAAGTTTAGTTAAGATATGCACACTGTCACAATAAAACGTAGTCAAGCTCCATTTGTAATCAATCACTCGGACGGATTTCAAGCTCGGCATGAAGTTCAAGCCGCCCACTTCTTCGCCTTTTCCTGCGCAACCGAGGGTAGTCGGAGAACGAGTAGACGATGGCTGCGGATCAATCGGGACTATACGTTATGTCGGTCCAGTGCCGACGGCTAAATACCCATCAGCGCTATATTACGGTACGTTATTTCCAAAAAATATATAACAAAATTGAAAGTTGTCATTGAAAATCTGAATGAATTATACCGTTACGTCTATAATAGGCATTGAATGGGACGATTGGGGTCGAGGAAAAAACGATGGCAGTGTCGAACTGCTTAATGGGCAACGAGTCGTGGTTTTCGCTGGTCCTGCTGGTCGTGGTAAACTACGGACGGGCGACAGTGGTTCAAAGAGTACAGTCTTCAAATGCTCATTTGTCAAGTCAACTAAAGTCGATGAAATGCCGAAACCGGCCACGTTGTTCCAGAGACTGCAGGAAAGATACTGTACAGTAGATAGTAATTTCGAGCCGGGAGTTGGAGATGTTGATGTTGTGGTGACTGGAGAAGTACAGACGACGCTAGGCAGTGAGAAGCCCATTGAGTTTGTAGGAGCCAAGAAACTTCGGACCCAGCAGACTTTGCAGACCATTGAAATGATCTCCCTGTCAGGATGTCAGGTCGCTGAGCTGGGGATAAGGACAAATGGTGAGAGTCTCAAAACGATGACTCCGAGACTCACAGAGCTTGATTTGTCGAAGAATCTGTTTAGAACGTGGAATGACGTTGTCGGTGTAGTCCGTGAGCTTCCGCTCCTGAAAACCCTGATTCTCAGTGGAAATAGGTTCGCGGTTGATGAGGAAAATGTAGCTGAAGGTGGTAGCGACGTCTTTGAAAGTGTCAAGGTGCTTGTGCTCAATCAGACGCTGCTGTCCTGGAAACAAGTAGGAAAGCTAGTTACGCGCCATTTCCCGAAGCTTGAAGAGCTACATTTGGTCGACAATGAGTACGGTGATGAGCAGTTAAGTGTGTTCCAGCAAAGTGGAAGCTGGACAAAGATGCTCAAAGTCCTTGATCTGAGCCTCAATGACTTCGTCTCGTGGAACCGACTTCTTTGCACAGTTGGCGAGATGTTCGTAAACCTGAGTCAGCTGATCTTGAATGGAAACCGTATCGCTACGCTCGTCACTGATCGTGATAGTCATGTCGCGAGATTCCAGAAACTAACAACGCTGTCGCTGAGTGATAATCGGGTGAATTCATGGACCTCGATCGACAGTCTGAACGCGTTCCCACTTCTAGACACGCTGCGATTCTCAAAGAATCCACTGACGTCGCAGATGAGTCCGGGCGAGGCCCGGATGCTCATTATCGCGCGTACAGACCATGTTACAGTCTTTAACGCAAGCCTCGTTCGCGACAAAGAACGCGCAGAAGCTGAGCAGTTGTATCTGAAACGTATACTGCATGAACTGGCCGTAGTTGCCGAAAAGGCGTGTGAGTGTGAACGGGTGCTAGCCGCACATCCGCGCTACGTGCGCCTGCGTAAAATGTATCCTGAAATATCCGTCGACCAAAATGATAGCGTTAACAGCGGTGGGTCAACGGCTGGTCCACGCAAGCTAGCGTCGAGTTTAGTCAAGGTTCGTATCATCCCGATGTCAATGCAAGCTACATCGCTCCAGCCTCTGGTGAAGAGAATCCCTCAGCAGATGAAGGTATCGCAGCTGAAGCTACTCATTGAAGCGAAGTTTGGTGTCGAAGTACCTGCTCAGGTGCTGTCGTTTCGCACTGATTCCAGAGTGAGTTTGTATGTGAGTGGATGATATAAGGTTCACTGACACGATCACACATTTATTCCTTGTCGTGCTATAGAGTCTGCCAATGATGCTAGACGACGATAGCGCTGAGGTTGGTTACTTTGGAATGCAGGTATGACAATGTAATCGTGCGTACATGACCTTATCTCACCTTTACTCTCTTCTATATGCGGATTAGGACGGATCCGAGGTGCTAGTCAATGACTCGGAATAAAACTCCTACGAGTCATCACGCACGAACACAAACCAAGGGATTCAAAATGGGACTAGTATTATCACTCGACACGCTGTTTCTGTGCTCTGTTCTCGCAGATGTTCGTCTTTTTTACAAGTGCTTCAGGAACTACTCCCCAGTCCGTTATAGAGTATAGCTGACTCAGCACAAGCGCGTATCGGATCTGGCTTAATTGGCGATCGAAAGTTGCTTGCGGCCCCCCCTGGCGTCTCATGTTGGTCCCGGCTCAGTTGACGGCATAATTGAACATCAGGTGGAAAACACTACTAAAGGGTGCAATTGTCATGTCAAGTGCCGCACATAAAGTTGAAGGATGCCGCACGAAACTTGTTAACTGTTATGTATTCATTCTTCAGCTTGCCGACCAACCAACAAAAATGTCATCACATGAAAGAAACTGTCAGTTCCAACAATCAAGCTGCTTTGGGATCAACAACATGATCAAGGTAGAATTCGCTGGCAACAGGATTCTACGTAATCTTCCTGTCTGCATATTATTGTGAAGGCATCGTTAGGCCCGACCACAGGTATGAGCAACAATAGTACGACGAAAATCTGTCAGGTGTACAGAGTTTGAGGTAGCTAAAAAGCGTACATGCGATACATACTGCAACGAGCGCTTTGCTACGGGCCCACCTCTTGACGGGACAACTTCGTCAGCTTCCTCAAATAAAATGCGCCGAGTATTCTCTGCCGCTCATATAGATTGGTCAATCTCACCCACTTCCTAAAGTCCTGAATCACGCTGATTACTGTTTATGTGTTTTTCCAATTGCTAGATTGTTTCCCTACGATTTATAAATCTCGTTTGTCGTTCTAGACCTCTCTTAACAGTCCGCTGGTGCTTCAGAACTTAGCTGAGTTGGCTGTACACCCCGATGCGAAGTATCCTTCCTCAGAGTCCTTGGACATGAGAAGTCATAACGCATAGTATTCAACCTACCGTATCATTAGTCACGAGGTAGTTCCTACCTACGAGATGACCCTCCCTATAACATGGGGTTGGCGCTTGACATTTGCTATGGTGGCGTCCAGTAGCGGGGATAGATAATAGTCGAGTCTGTCCATAGCTGTCACAGCTCAATGCAGCGCATCATCCGGATGATACGTCTGCTTGCTTAGCACCTCTATCGCACATATGTCTTACTTTACACCTTACCTGTTTTCAGCTCTAGATGTTGATTGTACTACATCAATAAGGCCATTCGCGATTCAGGCTTGTAATTAGAAAGCGTTTACCCCATGACATATACTTTGTAACCCAGCTAGCTGATCGAGAAGTGCTGTATGGAATCTACCAGTAGCATTACGCTTACTTCCATTCGTTGCGATGACGGTGCATATACCGACGGTAGTTGTGAAAGCGCTGTTGATGCAACACAGTCCCGCCAGAAGGTACCAAGTTATCAAAAGTTCAGTGTTTCTTGTCATCTTGACGAATACTTCTAGTATGTGAGCAACCCTTCCTCGACTTCATGGCTCATTCGGCTCGCACAATCTTACAAGTCCTGCCGAAATACGCTCCGTAAGTTCATTTTTGGCTCGGTAGGGATGCCGATGAGGAGGTTAAGCTAAATGTGGTGTGTTCAATACACGTTCGACTGTCAGTGTCGCGAACGGACTTCGTACGTTTCGTTCTGGTTTTTACTTTTCAAATTAACTTCTGGTGCAGGACGATGTCTACGCAAGACCTTTATCACTTCACATACGTCACAGTCAAGCTAGGAGTACACTGCAGTCGCGACCGTTGATACCATTTTGAGACCAAGCCCTGGTAGCCCTCTTGGCAAATCCATTTTTTTGTGACTGGAGCCACGCGATACTGCTAGCACGTGACATCAATCTTGCCACATCGTACGTCTTCACGATGTAATCACCAAAGTGGTACCTCATTCGTCCTTTAACTCTGTCGTTTCCACAGCAATATGGGTTCGACCATATTTTTGACTCGTGATGATGATGATGTTCCGTCATTATGTGCCTTGTAGATTGTTGTTGCTCTTCGTTCACTTGAACGTGAAGGACTGCAAAATCCCAAACGATTATATAATTGAAGCAATCATACAGTTTGCTCAAACTACCAGCTCCTCAGTACAAGGTAGCATTTCTAGCAAATAGGGCAATATTGTTAATTATAGACAGGTGTGGTGAAATTTCAAAATGCATCGGCTCAGGCAGGAGATTATACAAAGAGGCGGAGCAAACAATATATTGATCCCAAATCAGCACCGATTGCAAACTATGTTATGGTAGAGTATGATTGATGGGAATGACAGCCACCAATGACACCCTCTTTGAAAACATCCCGAGCAATTTTGTATCGTTGTTTGTATGAAAGCTGGTTGTCTCTATTTTCTTTTCGTATCATATTACTACCTTTCATACCAGAATCTTCCTGCATCCAACTATTATCCCGTTTGCCACATCTCGACCGATGTACAGTTTCCACTAACCTGCTTTGTTTCGAGGTCTGATTGTGATCATAAGAGCTTTTACAACTTGATGTGGTTGATAAACGCACATGCACGCGGTCATCTGTGTAGAACTATTCTCGCTGATTCTCAACGGCCAGAAAGGTTTCTCAATGATTCAAGCTCAGCGAATGATTGTGCTTCGTTCTTTGTTGCGGTGTCGTTCACAACCTAACGGACGGGATTGACTCGGAAAACGGCACGCTACGCGCTTAGGTTTTGCAGCATAGCCAGCCCCATACGGCCGTCTACCACAGCCCGTCCAGTTTACACGGCACCGCACATTTTTTGATCAGCAATGGCAGAAATAGTCTCACGACCTTTTATCAGTAACTACATTGAGCGCAGAAGCCGCCTCAATGGATGTTCGTATCCATCTGTACGACATGCAGCCATGCAGACCAATGGATCGCGCCACAACCGAGCGCAAATGACATTTTGTGCTCAGCATCTCATGTTGTGTATGAAGTGGGTCGGTCATGCACCTATACGGATAACCCTTTGCGTATAAAGTGGCCACACCTTAGCTGAAAAGACATGGTTTACCGGACCTCTTTTCTTCACAATACCTATCGTCGCCATATCTCAACACTTGCGAATGTAACTTACTGTCTTACTGGCTTGCTCATCCCAACGGTTATGTAACTCTCATCTTCCAGCAACCCAACTACACACACATGATAATCCACCATTATTTTTGAATCGAGTTCTCACGTCACTTGAGTGCCTCATTCCTTCCTACAATAACCAGGTGTCCACTTTGAAGTTTGTAGGGTAACTCTATTAATATATCGGCAAACCGTTTCCAACTACATACCCTCCAACGGACCGTTTTCCTATAAATACGCGAGCAACCAAAGTGGATGATCGAGGTCATGGTGATGGCAGTCGAACAACGTAATGATGCAGGACGTAGAGAACGGAGCACTCGACTCATTGGCATTCAAGAACTTGCTGATTAACGAATACCAGGATGAAGGCTACTTTTGCTCGAGCGCAGAAAATTCGCGGGAACCTCGCAGCCGTGGGCCAGCCGAAGGTGCCAGTGCCGATGCCGACTGGACCAAGCGACAAGAGAAGCTTCATTTGGGTCTCTTCGCGTGATGCCGAGATCTACCCTTTGGTGCTCTGTGTGGGTCTTGGCGTATCGGTTGCCGTCTTTAGCGGTGTTCGCCACCTGACGTCCGACCCTGATGTCAACGTGAGCCGTGACCGACGTGAGACGCCAGCGTGGGAGCGCTACGAGCCCGAGGAAGGGAAGACATTTTCGCGGAACCGCCACAACTTCGCCAATCTCCAGCCGAATCCGATCAACACGTTTACCGAGTCATCTCCGCATCAGGAAGGGACTGATGAAAACGCGTTGAACCATCGTTGAGAGCCGCGATAACGCGAGTAGCAGTAGTGAAACGCGCGAAACTACCACACTAAAAAATAAATATTCTCTGACGAACTTCAAAACACAATGAGATCAAATGCATGTGCATATCGTTTTAGCAATGGTGGTGTCGTGTCTTACTGTTCGCTGAAGATAACACACCGCGACGCCATGACCTGCAAACGTTCCTGCTGATGTGAAGGTCCTTCATTATCGTACGGTTTCGTCTGGTGTTTAGTATCAAAACGTGTTGTCGTCTCATTGTCCAAATCTGACGCGTGGTAAAGAGATCACATTAAAAAAGCCGTTGAATGCGTTGTATCGTGCGGCTCTTTCATGTCGGACCAACTGACTTAACATTTGTGTCGCAGGACATGTCCACCAGTTCATCGAACAGCTTATTCTGCGCACTATAGGATGCTTCCGGTTCACCTAGATCTCTGTTCCCCTCAAATGCGTAAACTCGGAGTTCAGTGCCATCGCTACGTACGGTACTTGATGGCACCTAACGCTGTTGCAGGACATCGGCTTGAGTCTACAGAAAGCGAGTCACCTTCATTGACGCATCACAACTTGCGTCTGTATCGTACAGTTAAGTGTTTTCTGCATAAGGTTATTCAACTACAGTTTGTTGCAAGATGTGATACAAGAATGTAAATAACAAATCTCGTGCATTATAAGAATGACCTGAAGCACGCAAAACGTGCGAAAGGCTCGACAAGCTCGTCATTTAGCTCACCTGTGTACCGTTTCGGCACCAAATTGTCCACGTCACGTGCTGTCATGCTTCGAGTATCTTCTTTTCAGCTGGATTGACATCACTCGTCGATTTAAGCATACACAATCGCAGCCATCGTTGTGCTAATCGACCAATATCTCAAGCCTCCGTTCACTTCGATACCGTCGTCATCAACAGCTATCGAATCAGCGATTAAAATATCCGCCTTCATCAAACTTTGCTAACTCTTCAGCCTCAGTCGACCCCACTTCCTGCCAGTGGACGAAGTGCAAGAATGCGTTACGGCAAGCTCAGTTTCGAGCCAAATGTAGCTCAGCTTTGGACCCTCTGCGCTTACGTCTCCGAATTCAATCTCATATCGATAGATTCAATTTCATTTGCGTGCAATCGAATCTGTTCTTCCTGCTCATTCGGCGTATCGACGCTTGGTCGGATCCTTAGCGACTAGATTATGTAATAACTAATTAAGGGACAGCCACTTTTTCTGGTCAGTTTCAACATATACACCACTCGCTGTGTTAAACACCCTTGCATCCCTTCTTGCATAATGTCTCGTGTTCGTATCGCATTATGCAAAACCCCTAACATACTACCTCACATGTTAATTATCACTGGTAGGCAAGCAGGAAAAAAAACAGGAGCATCTACGATGATCATGGAAAATCAAGAGTGGATAGCCATGTTCGAGTGATTATCAGGGGATGAAACTACTGGAGAATTCCGATAATAATGGTTGACGATACAAAATCAATATAGACGTCTTCTATGTATCATCTTCTTCGTCGAAGGCTTTTTCTATCGATCAGTGAAGGCGACGTGGACGAAAGAGAACATCCCGCAGTGGACTCCGCATCCAGTCTTGTAGTCTGGCACGTTGCTTACCCCATACACCAATCTCCTCCTGTGTCTACCGATATTGCGACATCGTCGACAAGTTAAGGTATACTGCTCCGAATGAAGGCTTATAATGTGTAAATCTATTAAGCGTTTGTGCAGCAAACGTTTTACATGGGTTTCTGCACGTTCGAACCATTCCTCACAGACAAATGATGTAATGGTGACGGCACATCGTAGGGTATGCACAGCGCCCGACCTGTATACTAAAATTACAATAGGCGCTTACCTAACAATTGATACAAGACGAAGTGGAGAGTACATTTCTTGCGTGGGGTACTTGCTGTACAGCTCCCTGCATCATGCTTTTTGTGGTTTTTACCCATCAAAACCAAATACTTCAATTACTGTCTAGTTCCTGCAAATGTACGCTTCCTTTATCTGTAAAGGCACTTTAGCTATGGTAGATAGTAACAATAGACTAGAGAGCAGCATGTAACAAATAAGCATCACTCTGCTGCTTTGTTTATCTCGTAGTACTAACTTACGCTGCTATATTCACTGCCTGTTCACCTGCCAGTCGAAAAGTCGTTTGAGAATGAGAATGAGAATGACGCCGACTGCGCAAACGAACTAATCGTCTTAGAATGCGCACGTCGCTTTTCTGGGGAGTCCAGCGCTCCTCGAAAATAAGGTGGTGGTAGCACCGCCGTGGGCGTGACAAGGGGTCCCGTGCCATGCTCCGGAGACACTTGAAAGTTTCCTCTCAGCATGTTCATCTTGGGTATCGACAGTTTAGAACCACTTGTTGCCATCTTTTCCAACTCGTCAGCAGGTGACAACGAACGCACTGTGGCTGGCGTTTTTGAATGGACTGTAGACCGAGACATGTTGGACAACGGCGTTGCAACCACATCCTCCAACGATACGAAGCAGGTCGAACTCAATGGACTCGAAACTGCACCAAGCGATCGACTTAGCTGCAACGGACTACTAAATATCTGACTGCCTTCCATCGAGCATAAATCTTGCAGCACGTGCTCTGGCGTCAAAAGCTCGTTCTGCTTCTTTGCCTTGACTGGCTCTGGAAGCACCTGTGTCGTTTCCGCGTCTGTAGAAGGGTGCTTCTCAGCCACCAGTGTATGTCTTCTCTCCAGCACAGTAGCACGACTATCATTAGCCGCAGTCGCAGACCCTCGTCCGTCCGTCATCTTAGTGTCCCAACACTGCACCTGATTTATCCCAGCTCCTTCTCCAAATCCAAAGCCTTGCAATCTCTTCCCTGACCCAAAAGTATGTTGCAACACTTTTGTCTGATCTCTCGCTGCCGCAATGGCTACAGCAGCTTGTTGCGGCTGCGTTTGCACTCGATCTGCTGTTATGGCAAAGGTCCGACACTGACACCGCTGCCCTGGCGTCAAGTCATGATCGTGGTTGTGCAAAAGTGCTTCTTCTGTGCCACACAATAGCATCTGTTCGATATCCTCCTGCACGTTGTCACTCAGCGCTGCTATATAAAATCAACAACGTCAGATAAAATAAGAAAGTAATAAGAACCGACATTTATTTTTCGATATATAAACTGAATCGGCAGTCGACTCTACTTATAAATAGATTGATAAAAATATAGAGGTATGTATGCGCACGAAAATAAATTGTCGATCACTATACACACCGTCGTACTTAACGTACCAGGATAAACTCCAGAGCCAAACAAGACATCGCCCGAGTCGCTACTAAACGCGTCGGCGTCCAACATGGCGCTGGGACAAGAAACGTCCATGTCAATATTCATCTCGACGTCCAGTGCCGCGTCGTTGCTTTCCAGCGGCAGTTGCAGCACATGTCGCATGTGGTCAGAAGCAGTAGACAACTTGTTGCCGATTGGTTCAAGACCATCAAAATCAACGTCGTCAAGAGCGTTCACTAGCTGCATTCCCACGGGTAGAGCTGCCATCGTCACTGACTCGAGGGAGTCCCCTGAACAGGCGTCACTTTTGCTGCAATTTATAAACACGATGAGTGGGATAGATACGAGACTGATCATTGGCTGAAATATACGAGGATCCATGGAAAGAAGCATTGATATACTGTTCCTTTTTCTGTACTACCTCTTAGCAGTCGGTACGTCTTCGATATTAGGCGAGCAAAACCCGGTATTCTTTGTCGTACCGCACGAACGAGGCAGATGTTGGTAAACGGTATACGACGACGCGCAGGGACGAGGCAAAATGTATACACTCAACATTCAGTTCGTTTGTTCGTCTACTTCTGGCGCATCCACAACAAATTCAGGAAAGAAGCTATACAGCTAGAAATCGCTGCACCTCCTTACACCACCCCTTTCTGCGTCTTTTCCAGCGCCTGTACCGAGATGGTCTGCTGCAACATGTAGGTCTGATCGGCATGCAGAACCTGCTTCTCGCTCACACGTCCCGGCTCAATCGCCACCATGTGCTTGTACTCTTCGTCCCCAAAGTCCTTCATGGTCTTGGCACGCTCTTCCCACGGGTTCCACACGACACAGTCCGTCCAGGTTTCGATTCTTGACATATTACCCGATTCCAGGTAAATGCCTGATACCTCCTCGGAATCCTCCTCTTCAATGTCCCCGCCAGTGATAATGCCCGCTTTCTTGACCGTCACGGTGCGGTCAATAGCGTTGACACCCTTAATCGTGGCAGAAATGAGGTTTGGCGCGTTTCGGTAGACGTTGTCCGTCTGTGCCGCAAAGTCAATGAGCTCCCGGGTCTCGGTCTTGTTCGTCTTGACCACCTTGTCAAAGTAGTCGACACCCTTCAACCCCGCCACCTGCACGCCCTTGTTGCGCGCATCGTCCACCCACAGGTAGTTGTGCAGCAGTGCGTGGAAATCAATCGCCTTATCGAACGTGTTGTGCACGTGCAGAGCCGTCTCGAGCTGGTCCTCAAAAAGCTTCACGACGTACTTGAGCTCAAACTCCACCGGCCAAATAGCACGCGTCGAGTTGCTCGACGCCATCGTAAAATTGGCTACGCTTGGGCTCTTCTTGTCCTTTGCATCCTCGTGGCTGACCAGGGTCCAGTTGGTGATGCGAGCGAACCCATGACTCGGGAATTTATCTTGACTGCCAAAGTTGGGGTAGATGATAGGGATGCCACCGCGGATGGCATCAATACCGTTCAAGAACGACTCGTTCGACATGAACAGGATATCGAGATTGGGATCGATCGCAGCACGGAAAGACTTGACGTGGGCACCAAAGAGGTACACCTCGGCAGTGGAGCCGCTCGGGTGCTTAAGCTTCACGGTCTCTAATTCCGCGTTGGCAGAAGCAAGTAGTGTTGCCACTAAAGCCGCAGTCTTAACGAAGAAGGCGTTGGTCATACTACACGAGGGTCGATATCGAGGATGAGCTTGTTGCGAAGGAGAGACAATTCGGAATGACTGATGATGAGGAGTCCCTACAGCTTCGTCTCTACTGAGTTTCGTGATTGTGGGCACTACAGCATGCGATTGCATCCAGAAGAAGGCTATGGAGTTGTCACTACATGGCGACTCTATGTGCAGCTCGACATAACAGGCTATCGGTGATCGAGCTGTAGACGTCCTCAACGAGACCGTTCGATCGCGCATGTGCACGGAAGCTGGGAAAACACTTGGAGGAAACTTGTGCTGTTCTCGGAATTATACGCCACGCAGAAACCAACACGAGGTTTACGGCATGTGGCTACAAATTAGGCTATCGATAAGCCACCGTTAGCTTATCGATAGCCTAATTTGTAACTAGCACTACGAAGCTGCGATGACCACGGTATATTCGAACACTATACCACATGAAGAACAGCAAGTTTACATCGATGCGTATCGATGGACGGATTTACAGACGGCGTTGGGACGACACCTACGTCATCTATCTATCTTATTCGTAAAAAATGTACTATAAAGCGAAAACAAGTGACTGTGCGGTCTGTTTTCGGATATTCTCGTTCTAAACGGCGGTTTTTCACCATGTGGTATTTGAATAGTAAAAAAGAGCTGCATCACACGTGTATCGCGGCATTGTGTCGCAAAATTTCATCGTGCGCGTTCGTGATCGCCTGATGTAGGGACGTGCGGTTGCGCCAATCGTTGAGGATTCTGCATCGAGCACTCTCGTGTGTGGTTGCGTTGCTGGTTTGTCACACCGCCTTCTTTTATACATGACCTTCAAGCACGCGGGGACCCTTACTGATACGCACGCTGCATACCTCTCTTCAGTGCAGAGCAACATTCCTGGAGTCGGACCAATCTCAGAGGTACAGCGAGGTCACAGCACGACATACGTCACGAACATACGTCGTTGTAGAGAAGTGACAGTGCTGTTTGATCGCTTTTCTGCGCTCCTGAATGAGTGAGCGGTCCGACATTTGTGCGAGCATTTAGCTCGTTATATCGGTTGAGCTGCTACGCAGATATCACCGCGAAGCTTGAGACTGCAACCTCTACTTCAGTCGTCGTGAGCGCGCGATTGACCCTTCCACACTTTCCTATCTACTATGCGATTGTGTATATCGCATTCCGATCGGACAACAACAAGCATGACTTTTCCCACCCATGACGTCAAAGGCTTAGACGGCTACACGAATCCCGGGAGGCCACGCCTGTTCCACCAGTTTTAGCCCTTGCGTTTGTGTCGCCAGGAATCATCTTTGTTGTCAGACGGGTTTCTCCTAAGCTGCATCGTCGATGCCTTCGTCGATTGCAAGCTAAGAGAAATCTGCTTGGTAAATCATTTAGCATTTGTGCGATAGATGCAGAATGCTGTGCGATAGTGGTCGTACAGAGGTATGGTGGCGCGATGTTTGTCGTACAAACCATATTGTGGTGTGGTATGGGTGTAGTGTATGGGGTGTATTTAGTAAAAAGTGGGGTGTATTTAACATTACCCGATATATCTTTGAGGGGGGGCAGGCTAGATCGTACTTAGTACGTACAAGGTACACCTAGCCGCTTTATCTACACACACACAAATAAGTACAATTTTTAGAGTTTGGCATTCAACCTTGCGCACAGTCACTAATAGCTTCACCCTTCGGTCTCGCAATAATACGTATGGGCCGGCTGGCCACCAGTATAACCTCAAGCTGGCGACGCCGCTGAATGGTCGTAAACCTAAGGTTTCGAGTGAACAGTGATAAGAGTGACACTCTTACACAGAAGATCTGCAACTTCGACTTAAAAGGACACATTTTAGTCAAAAGTCTAGTCCTAATGGCTAATTTCAGCTAAAAATTGAGGGTTTCAATAAACGGCTCTACGTTTTTAGAATATTCATTCTGCAATAAACGTTTAAGTGTGGCATCTGCGATGACATTACTAGATCTGCACCAGTGTTTTCATACGCACAAGACCTCGCCATTATTTTAGTTATATGCCAGCATAAATTTTGTATTCGAAGAAAAGATTTGCGTGGCAGGTGGGTAAATAGACTCTAAAATTACTTATGAACTTGGGCTGCACGTCGATGTGCTTGGCCTTCAGGCTTGACGCCTCTCCGTCAATCTTTTTTCTGGTTATCCACATGCATGATATGACGACAGCCGGCGACATGCCGATCTCGGGCAGCATCTCACGCAAGTCGAAGAGTTAGCGCGCCGTCTCCGACGGGCCACGAACTATTCTTCTATGTAGACGCCCTGCTTCCACGCCGACTATAAAACCGTTATGCAGTTTATAAGAACCATTTGTCCTGTCAGCGACCTCCAGTCTACCTTGTCGGCCACAAGTCTATGTCGCTGTGAGTCTGGAGGCTAGTGCGTCGCGAATTTTTCGCGCTGGCGCCAGCTCCAACGCGATTTTGAGTGCAGCAGTTCATTTAGGTACCGCGCGATGCGCTTCGCGAGCTTCAAATCGTGGAGTCGCGGCGCGAGTCTTCCGAGTAACCCTATTGATCATAACCAATGTCCAGCATCACCAGTGTGCGATCCAGAGCAGGCTTCCTACGAGCGACTGGAATGCCTCGATCGTAGCGCTACTGCTTGTACACGCAGTACTTCGTAGCAGTCGTCGCAGATAAGTGTTTCGGTCGAGTAAGCCTCTTCCATGCCGTATGCACAACGGAAATCTTTTATATACTTCTTCTTGGTAGATCTTGTACGCTTCGTCCATTAAAGTGGCACACACATTGCGAAAAATTTGTGGACACGCCCGATCTCCTTCATCGCTGTCGATCGATCAAGATCCTCAAGCACATCGAAAGATGGTGTCTGACATGTTAGTTGGCTTGTCCTTCTCAGCGGAAGAGTGTTTTCTCCTTTATGTACCATGGATTATCGACAAGTTCTAGCCGCGCAATTTTCAGCAAGAAAGTGTCCTATGGTGCAAGAACAGCGGCCATTTCCCACAAATATTTGCTACAAGATATAATTGGAGGGGCGTTGACTTGTTGAACCAAGCGCGTAAAAGCTGCAATCAAAGACTTTCAACATAATGAGCAAGTGTTACTTGCAAATGGAGTCTCCGCTACGAAGCTGTGCGATGCCAGGAGAAACAGACTGTCCAGCAGTTGACGAAGAAAGGTGCGCTAGTTTATCACTTCTCATATGGTGTGTGCTACCTTACGTAATTGTGCTCCTTCATTACGGCAGAAAGCGAATAGCGCATGATGGAGACGAAGACAGGACTTGCGACTTCGTTTCGTAGTACCTCGCAAACCCCGATCAGTATGTTTTTTGATCGACTAGAGAAATAGAACGAGAGTCAAGAAAGAATGTTTCATGATGTCTTAAATGCTCTGCACGAGATGTAAGCGATTCGATCAACGGACTTTATGGACTTGAAATGCTATAATAGACTTTTGTGGCGCGTACTCTAGAGCATTTTGTGCGTTCAATTCTTTGAATCTTTGTTAGGCCCCTAAACCAAGACTAGAAGCTCCACGAGCTTAACTACTCTCCGAGAGTCTTCGTTGGTTATTTTTAAGAACGAGAACTCTTTAAAACTAAAAAAACTTAGTTCTGTAGAAATAAGTGACTACTAGAGTCGTAAATCTTCCTCTGAATAGGAGATGTTTATTTCCGCTGCACTTGGTAGCAATCGTAGTCAATTTTTACACCGTAGTCGCAAAAAAAACGGTCAATCCTCTTTTGCGATGTAAAGCCTTCCTCATCTTTCTGAAGCGCTAAGCCTCGCGCTAAAAATACTTAGAGCGTTGATTGGGATTGAGCATATCGATCATATTGTGACCGGAAGTGCTGAATGCATGGCTGGAAGCCATTATGTCATGTGAGGCCACGTTAGTCGGTCAGGTCCATTACCACGTGGTGTCGGCTATGCTTATACGCTATATCCCTGTGCCGATGAGGAGACTAAGACTCGTCCGCTCATTCTGAGAGCAAAGACTTTCGAGGTCGTAAACCTTCTTCTCTGGATTCGGGAAGTCAAAATGGCGATGAGCTCCGCTATGCTCTGAACCGGGCAGAAGATAGTTGGCCTGGTAATATCATAACTTGGCGGCAGGATCTGGTAATGGGCTCTGACGTGGGATGCGTCTGTAGACGCCGCGTTTCTACGTGTGATTCGCTTAAGGGACAGATATCTTGTGTGTTCTCTTCGCCTAATTAGGCGTATCGAGTGCGTTAACGGTTCTAACCCTCCCGACGAGAGAAAAAGGGGTACTCGGACTATGTCCAAAAGTTGAGAAGTCTTATCGCTGCTATGCAGTTGGATCCTCTCCCCCAAAAAAGTCCACGTGATCATTTTTATGGAACGTGTCCGTACTGGAGTCGCTTGGACAGAAGTTTCGGGTCCATCCCTCTACCTTTGAAGAGGAGGTGGACATAGCGTTGAACGCCGAGTTTAATTTTAAAGCGTATTTCTACTATACACATGGGCATGCCCAGAAATCGTTTGAGAGGGCTGAGACCATGGATCTCAGTCATGCGGATGATGAAAAAGCCGAGTTTCAAGCTGTGTAACTGCAACGTAATATCTGTAGATGCGACACGTGCGGAAGCACAAGGCATCTTCACCCCAACTGTCCACTTCGTATCCTGCGACAGAATCTACCGAGCCGTTATACCGCTTCAAAACAGAAACCGGGTACGGCGCAAGAAAGCGTCGACGTTTAGTAGGCGCTCTACTGGAAACGAACTGGGATCTGTAGAGGCTCTAGGAGATAAAATCGAACAGTTCTTAGCCCCTACTGACCTCGTGGACGTACCACGAATCGTGAATCCAAGACAGGATTGTTAATCGCTTCGGAAACGATTAAGGGCTTTGAGAAGCCGTGGTCAATTTTGATTGACTCTGGGGCATCGGGCAACTACGCCCGACGCCATTTTCTTGAAGAATCAGCAGTATACTTAGGCGCTGGAAGCGCACGAAGGTGTTTACATCACGTTCCGTCTAGCAACTTGAGCCCGCGTCATCGTCCTTAAAGTTCCGTTGACCTTAGGTTTAAAGTTTTTAGACTTTTACAGAATTGAATGCTGTCTTGGCCTGGATTTGAACTCGAGATATGATCTTATTCTTGGTATGGTCTGCTGGAACGCCACGTGACAAGGATTGGTTAGAGGTCTAAGACCTTAGGCGCAACGCGCAATGTTTCTAGCGAAGCTTTGGAGACTCATGAACCCATCTTTGCTAGACAACAAAAGCTCTATTGGCTTGAGCCACTGACTAATTCAGTTAGTGTATTGGACATCGGAATGTCTGAATTACCTGACTCTGATGTCAATGACAATAGTGAGACGGCACGTAATCCGTTCAGTGGCACTAGTCTGCACAACGACCCACTGGATGCTGATAGCATGGGCGACTCCAGGTCGAGTCATTTAGGGTGTGATCCCTTCGATATACGTGTAATGGCACGTAAACATTGACAGAGTGAGGGCGGCTGTCATAGCACCTCACTGAATGTCGATAGTGATATTGTTGGCGAGACGCCCAGTCACCAAGAGTTAGACTCCCATGATGTACGTGCAGTAGCGAATAACTCGCTGGGTGATGAGTTCGAGTTAAGTAACTCTGGACCGGATACCGGTAATGACATCGGCTCTTGTATAGAGCAAACTAAGGTTATAAGATATAATCACGTAGCAGGACCAAATGCTCCTTCCTTGTCGAGGTGTTCGGTCTCTTTGTAGAGACGGCAGCAAAGCCAGATGGCTGCTGCGAGATATAAAGCGTCTGCAATGTCACTGAGCGATCAGCTATATACACTGGTCGATGGAGTGACTGGTCACGTTTATGGTGAAGTCGACCTTGCCCCCCCCCCTGTATCGTTAAATGCTCTGTTAGAGCTAGACGAAATGTCTGTGGATAAGTTCATTCAGGCCTTGAAGGCAGGAGACTTATCCAATACGGTGATCCTTAGACCCGATAACGAGTTGAACTCATCGTCCCTCTTGGATGATACGGTCCCTAAAAGTACAAAGGTGGCACCTAGTGCACGTATTGGGTCATAGACTTTAAAGATTCCTTCAGATCCCTACTACCCTTTAATTAGGGAATTTCAAGACATGATATGTCGTATCCACTGTCTGTTTTACCGCTATATAGAGGTGTCCGTCCTGAAAGTGACCTGGTCCCGGGGGCCAAATATTGTGTCACATGATAGTGTCCCTTGCCAAAGGAACAGTGTGATGTCATTAATGACTTCTTCTGTGCCAAGCATGAGGCAGAAATCGTACGTGAGAGTAAATCTCCTCATTCCACTCCGAAAGTTTGCGTCAAAAAGCCTAATAGTAAGTGGCGTATTATACACGCTTATAATAATCTTAATGCGGCCACTATACCGGCACAAACACCCATTTCTAGAACAGATGTTCTCTAAAAACAACATGATAGGATGTACAATGTACAGTGCACTCGACCTGGTCGATGGGTATTATCAACTGCTTATGCGAGCAAGTGATATCCCAATCACAGAGGTTAGTACTCCAATTAATATGCTTTGGGAATGGCTGGTACTGCCCCAGGGAATTTCCAATTCCCCGGCTACATTCATCGTTTGGTGACGCAACGGTTCCGTCCTCACTGTGCAAATGCACAATCGTACTTTGATGACACATTTGTTTAGAGCCGTGTAGAACAGATTTGGTCAGACGTGGAAAACCACATCTACCACTTACGTACTTTGCTTAAGTGCATGCGCACACATAAGCTGTACGCTATTGCGTCAAAATGAATCTTCGGTGCGGACGAGATTCCGTTTTTGGGGTGCTTCATTGGAAAGCGAGTCCTGAAAGCGGATCCCGCAGAGGTGAAAGCCGTAGAGGATTGGCCAGTTCCTCAGATCTAAAAGGTTCTGTGCAAGTGGCTTGACCTTGCCAATTACTCAAACAAGTATAGCAAAAATTACGTTGATATGGTTCTACCATTGTCCAATCCATTTAAAAGGATGTGGAGTGGTGATGGACTAGCACCGAAAGTGAGGCTTATAAAGCTAAAAAGATGAGTATCCTTCATGCCTCAATTTTGTCTTTGCCTGACCCTGATCGACCTTTTAGTGTCGTCTGTGACGCTTCTGATTTTTTCATTGGCTGTGCTCTGTTACAAACATGTGTTGATAGACGCGAGCGTGTCATCGCTTACGAATATCACCAGCTTAAAGCTGATGAAAAAAACTATCCAGTTCATGATAAGGAGCTACTTGCTATGAAGTATGCTCTAGTCGTATTCAGAGTATATCTACTTGGATCTAAGCCTTTCGTGGCCTAAACCGAACATGCGTCTTCAAGCACTGCGACCCAATCGCCTCACCCCCCGCAGATGATGAACCGTTTTTTTAGTCTTTGCAGCATACAACTTCGAGGTGAAGTATAAGCTGGTGAGGCACAACACTTTGGCTGATGCGATGTCACGCCGGCCTGTTTAGAGCTTGCTCATGTTACTATTCCGTCGTCGTCAGTTATTGACTTAATCCCGTGAGTCCTATGCCAAGGATGAAAGATTTGTAGGCGTACTACGAGCTCTTAGAAGCGATGAGTTTAAGGATCGGACATTAACTTGTCGGCACGATCGCGTGCGGGGATATTCTGATACTCTATCGAAAATGACCTGATGTGCTATCGCATAGATACTGCGGATGCCCCGCACATCATTGTTCCTCATGATGAAGGACTGAAGTACCGAATCCTCTATAATGTCCACAGCACAGCGATAAGCGGTAATCCCGGTCTTAAGAAGATCTGTGGCTTAGCCAGCCAGAGTTATTGGTGGCTTAAACTATATAAATAAGTAAGAAATTATGTGCGCACATGTGAGACGTGCCAACGGGTAAAGCCTTCGCACATGCGGCTGCGCCGCTGGGTAGTTTTCGTGTACCATCTTGGCGTTGAGAGTCCATCATCATGGGCTGTATATTGCCTACCGAAGGATTCGGCCGGCAGCACAGGTATTATGGTCTTTGTCAACCGTTCGAGTAAGACGTATCACTTAGCATCTGTGCCAGACTCCATTTATGGTGAAGGTACAGCTTTGCTGTTCATTGATCGTGTGTTTCGACAACACGGTCTGTCACTGGCAATTGTCTTGGACAGAGATCCTCTTTTCACGGGAAAATTTAAAATGTCATCTTCAAGTTGCTAGGAACCCGATTAGACATGTATATAGAAGATCATCAGAAGAAATGGTTAGACTGAACGCGTTAGTCGCGTCCTCGAAGATGTTCTACGCAGCGTGTGCGCTGGTACGTCTCGGCGCTAGAGCTCAATGCTCCTCATTGTTTAGTTTGCCATGAACAATGCCGTTCATGCCTTTACAGGATTAACTTCGTTCTACGTGAGCGGCCTCACCCCCCCCCCGTTTCATTAAAGCTACCACTACGTGGCTCAGAGCTTGGTGGGTGAGAGGTGGCTGATTGGCTTGCTGGTGTCAGCCCTGCTACTATTCAAAAACAAGTTCCCGCGATCCTCACAACGCGATTTAATGTTTTAATACATGTGCGTGATGCAATGGCTGATAGCCAAGACGAACAGAAGGAACTAGTGAATGCTAAACGCAGAAGCTGTATTGAAAGGTTTGAGGTCGGTGACCAAGTCTTACTAAATACCTAGAATCTGACTACAAATGTAGTGTCTGCTGTGTTTAGGTCGAAGCTTTTCTCGCTTCATAGCGCCATTTACGGTCGTGGATAAGAAGAAACTTGTGTATACGCTCAACTTCCCGTTAGCAGTGCGTACACACCACCTATTTCAGGTTGGACTCCTTAATCCGTATCGGGATCGGTCCCGGGTTGATCCGGAGGCGCTTGCGCCGCGAAAGTTGACCTTGCTACAGATTGCTGCATCCGAATCAGGAGGTCAAACTGCGTTTCCTTCCGCGTATTATTCGTCTTAAACGTCAACAGACGGGTCTGCACTGCATCAAGCGTGCGCTGGTTCTGACCTCAGGTCTCGCGAAGACCTTATCACTTCGTGAACCAGGTCCGCATGGACTACAGCCGACACTCTGGCCGCCACCGGCGTTGCTTGACAAGAAAGAACCTTCCGGTTCTATGTGGAGAGGTAATTTAACGACTTTTTCGACATGGCCTATACCAGTATCTGGCGAAGTGGTGGGGGGACTTATGTCTGAGAAATCATGGGAGTACGAAATACCCCTTCGGCAAGATTTCCATATGCCGTGGATGTTTTTGAGCGCCATGGTCGGGGTCAACTTGCGACCCCTCACGCTTTTCACCAGTTCTGGGAGCAGCAGGCGGGTCTACGGCCGAAGCCAGATGTGGAATCGCAGCTATCGGCACAACCGGAGCGTAGTGTGAGCGGAACATTGCCCGCAACTGGCTCTTAGCCCTCAAGTTGACGAAGACATTACGGAGTTTTCGTTCAAGATGTACTTCAGCCTAATCGGCACTCGCTCTTAGCAGTACCATGCTGCTTAATCGTCGTGCACTATGCACCCAGCGAATAAACGCTTTGTTCTCTGAGGAGTCCAGCTCTCCTTCGCCTAGGAGTACAGGGACACCCCTGATCATTTGAAAGTGGTACACCCTGAGCTTGCTTTAAAAAAAATCCTTGCCTTGTATTGACTTGGAATCATACCATATGGCACCAGAAATCTCTCGCGTAATACCTTACGCTCTTTAACCTCTCCAGGTGTAGCGGCTGCCGGGGCAATGATCACCGATGCCAAAGGTTGGCCCACGGTCTGATGGAGACGTTCATCTACACTGAGAGGGGTGAGCACATATTCATTATCACTATAAAGTGTCGCCATGATCTGATATCTGCGCTGAGAGCTCTCCCGTTATTGAAGCACCTGCTCGTACTCTTCATCGAGCGAGTTTGTGATGATCTCTAACCCCATGCCGGGTGTAATGTCCAGCGCAGTTAGCGCATCGGCAGCTTCACTTTCGAGGGTTGAATTAGGAGCCTGCGTCGGCCTGTCGTCGTACATTGCTGTGCTAGGTTTGGATTTTGTATCTTTCCCATAGCCCACTACCTCCTCCTCAATGTCGAGAAGTTTGGAAAGAGTTGAAGACTCGTTTGGCGTTACCCAATCTAACGCGTTCAAAAACTGTGAGGTTTACTGTTCACCAATGGCCTTGATAAGGTACTGAATTGATCGACATTTTAGGGTAACGTACGTCTGATGGGGGAGTGCAACGGGGTCACACGACCGTTACGGTCTGAAATGATATATCTTGTGTATGTGATGTATAGCCCTCAAAATTTATCTGTGATAATTGATGTGTTGATAACCTCAGTCATCCATTGATAACAGATTGATGTAACATCCATCAATCTCGTAGGATATCAAAGATTACTATGAGAATTCGCTTAAACTCAGTATTAGATAGTTGTATGAGGTTCATTACAGATAAACCTTAGAATAAAATAGCAGTTCTACTTTTTATCTGGTGCTGACACGTGTCTTATTTAGACTTCGGCAGATCGCAAAGAGTAAGAGCCTTCGTGCGACTCATACTCTAGAGCCCTTTGTGCGTAAGATTCTTAGGATAGTTGTTAGTCCCCTGAACCACGAGCTTGAAGACTCTCCAAGTGTCCTTGCTGATTAATTTTAGGAACTAGAACTTTCTAAACTTATAGGAACGTAGGTCTGTGGAACTAAGTAAATTCTAGAGTCGTAAGTAGCCCTCTGACTAGGAGCTGTGTAGATCAGCTATATCTCTTTCAAGCAGGATTATAACGTATTATATTATATGTACAACGGGTAGATGTTACACATATTATGACCGAGCAGAATTGAATGTTTTGAATGTATATTGAATGAGCGAAAAGGGGGTGAATGTAACCACAAAGGGAGCGATTCTAACAACTCCCTATTTGTAGGGTTAGATGTTCAATGATCTCGTCCTACAGTATCCTGCGTCCCATCCCGTCCTACAGGAATGGAAGGCGGGATCGGCCAATCCCGCCTCATTATGCGCGAGATGGAGCCCTATTCCCTACCAACAGCTACGATAGAAAGTGAATCGTTAACTAATTGTGTGGCGTCAAATAATGGTGCAGTGCGTCAGAGTTCGTAGCACATAAATCTTGGCTTGCGTCCTTGTACAGCGATAAATTATATTAAACGTGGCAGTACATTGCCTGGACATAGCGACAGCTGCACAGCAATAGATATTTTCGCAGTCTTGTTTCATTCCACGAAAATGTCATAGCGTTGACAAATAATTTCATTAAACGATTAGGATTTGCGTCAAGCGCATCAGCCATCGAGACTTAGTATTAGTAACCCTGAACGTCGATTAAGTGCTTCTGACTAAATATTATCGATGCTCTTCGACTTACACTTACATCACCTTCTCCTCGCTGGCATAGTTTGCTAGCTCGACGCTTCGGGCATCACGGGGACACTTAGCAGAGGGCAGGTGGAATCGGGTATCCAGTCAGGGGTGCAGACAGGGGGCTGAAGTCGCGGAAATGCCGGGTACCATTTCGGTCACCCTCGATGGGCCGCTGATGCACCTGGACGGGGCCGATCAAAATCACGTGGTAGGCAAGTTCGCTTCGTGGGAACAGAAGTCATGCTTGGTGACCGGGCCATAGCTAGAAGGCTGGGGCAGAATAGCAGCGGGAATTAGGTAGGGGTGACATTCAATGCTAGGGAGGTTAGGTAAAAGTACCTTTTAATAACATTTTACTTTTTACTAGCATTTAAAATGTTGAAACAAGACCTCCTTTTTAACAGACTTCTTACCAATTATTTTTATCTATCAACAGTAATTTTACCATGGAACATGGGTGGTTGCAACGCAACTAACCCACTACCCGTCGCCCACCCGTTGGCATCCAACACAAATCCAAAAGTGAACATGGTACCAGGTAGGAACTATGTACTGCGATCAACGCAATCAGTACTCAAGGCGAATTGTTTCCGCCGTAGACTCCATACATGTTTTCTCTGCAATACGTTTAACTTCGATTCAAATCTATGTGATTTGCAGGTATACTATGCCCACCTTCGAACGGCCTTATATTCCGGTGTGGTAGTTCTATGGAAAGGTAATATGGCTTATGGCGAAGCGAATCCAAGTGTAATTCGTTTGTAATCACAGGCAGAGCGCATGGAGGTTCACATTGCACAGGTATTCTGCGTTATACTGCGGGCTATTTGCGATATCTTTGCTAGCAGTTTGACACAGTCTTGCACAGATGTTACTATTGAGGCGAAGTTCAAGGCTGGGAAACCTCGTCTGCAACAGTTGAGAAGTAAGCGAGGTATCCAGACCAAGGGTGGGTCAGATGATGGGGTACCCGCGGATAGCCTTTCTGCACGCACTTCTCAGCAAAATCACCAGCGTTTCAGGGACACGTTAGACCTTCATTTGAGACTCGCCCTCTCTAGGTCCAAGAGGTTGCAAGTGTCTACAATCTGCTCACGATGACAATGGTGACGGGCAACTTCCTCTTTGCATTCGCAACAAACCATTTTAAGAATTTTGAAGGCATTTCGGCAATCATAGACCTCCCAGTCGACAGCATATTGCCGGTATTCTTCTCAGTAAACTGGGCGTAAATATCACCACTCGAATCCCTTCTATTTTCAAGAAAAAAAGCGTCATACATCACTATAATTTCTGACTGCTGGAAGAATGTGACAAATTAAGAGTACGAAATGCTTTGTTTTGACTAACTTGAATTTCAGAAGCTGACTGTAATTTTTCCAGATGTTGTGCCTGGAACGCGGTTGATGTCGAGCAGGAAAATCACCTTCTCTCGTTTTATGCATCATCGGTCATAAAGACTGGTATTGAAGTCTTGCAAGGTTACAAGGCTGCGATAGATCTTCTGACCGAGAAGTTTAAATTCATACCCCATGGCATCCTACGGACAGTGGCGGACCGTAGGGAAGTTTCGTCGCCTCGCACAATGGTAAAATTTATTTTTTATTGAGTGATTTAATATTAATCTATTGTTATAATGTGCCCATTGTTAATTCTAAAAGATGGACAGTGCTTCTTATTGGTCCGTGGTTAGCTCATCGGTCAAAACTTTAACTAAAGCAGTTCGGAAGGTCACGACGTTGCAGGACGTAATGCAGCAGGCTATGACAACTGCTCACAAAATTCAAATTTTGACTGCAATCCGTGATATAACTGCGAAGAAGGCAAAGCTGTATCGCATTTCGGTATGGACACCAAGCGAAACGCGTTGGTATGATTTTAAATCATGAAAGGGTAGATTGGCGGTCTGGAAACTGCAATTTAGGTGAGATTCCGTTTGTTGCACATTTAATTAATTTAGAATGAATTGATTGATTGATAAATTACCACATATTTTTATTATCTTTAGGTTACTGAAGTTCGCCACCCAGATCTGCTTTACTAAAAATAATATCATTAGCCGAATAAATCTTTTGTTTCACCTATGTTCTGGTACAGTGTATGCGTTCTGTATGATTTTATGCGCCCGTTCCATTTCATTCTAGTCTTGAGTGAGATCGACGTCGTGTCCTCCGGTCATATATTGAGTCAGTCTCGAGTGAGACCAAATTCGTATCCTCCGGCCTTGCTGCTTGAATATTGGCTCATTCTACAAATCAAAAATAACGTGAAGCTACCTTCTGCAGAGCTAGACGCCCTCCCCGAGGCTTTCCACAAAAAGACGATGGACATGTGTTGAGGATTTCCACATTTTGTGCCGGTTCCTCGAACCCCCTGTCTTTGTGGAGCGGGAATGTCGCCAGCAGGGATGAGGCGTGAACGAATTTTGGGAAAAGATGAGTAAGCGACTCTTTCCTGTGAGTGACGTGGACTCCTTTTGCGAGCAATGTTTTAAATACACACGGAAGGGTAAGTGTATATTCAGTTATTTTAAGCCCTTTAGATTAATATTTTTGGTACAGAGGGGATTTTTGCCACCGAGTACGAAGCAGTCTAAACTTCGTTCATAGTTAAGAAGCAAGACACTTTCTGGGGAGAGCTGAAGTCTGATGGCCCGGAAATTGCAAACTTGGCGCTTGGGGTGACGAGCTGTTGCCCGCATAGTGCAGGGTGCGAATGGTCGTGGTCTTTTATTGCTGCAACGCACACCAAGAGCAGGAATAGCATTGGCCTCTCAACGTGTAAAAGACATAACGAATTAAAATGCTCTACCACACCCGATCGAATGACCAACTTAAGGTAGCGTATCAAATTCTGATGCTAGCACCTGATCATTCGTGCTGGATTTAGTTGATTTGCTGGAGGATGAAGAAGTGAATGCGCTGGAAGCAGATACTACTCGGTAAGCGTGGATTTGCAGTAGAAGGGAGATGATATTAAGACTGATTAACCTTAGTTTAACTGCAAGCTCGGCATTTCCAGACGCTTTGATTGCCTTGAAATTCTTGTCTGGTGACTTGCACGATGTTCTTAGGCTCGATGCGCTGGAAGATGTTACCGAAAAGGGACACCGGCCGCTTGTACTGCCACAGTACAAGCTGCTTGCACTGAACACAGAGTAAGTAGATGCCTCGAAACTTCACGTACACGCGCCGTGCAGAGGAAGGTTTCAACACGATATAAAGGGTAAAGTAGAACTGTATTTTAGTATTGTTAATCTCCTGTCAATAAATCCTGTTTAGTCTACTTTTAGCTATATCTCAATACAAACATGTATTGTAACTACCTGCTCAACACTCATTGCGTTCTTCTGTCGTGGTTCGGCTTGATTGGTTTGATATCATTAATCTTTATCAACCAATAAGCAGTGTATTACTTCTCCATCACAATATTACTGTTAAGCTAATATTGTGAGAAAATGATGTCTGCCCTAACATAATATTCATACTTGATATATACCTTATGTAAAGTATCATGTAACGGAGGCACCCCGTTACAGTTACCGAAGATGATGGTATTGCGACCGACGTAGAAAACACTTTCCGCAAAGAAACTTTTAAAACGTTTGCTGACATGACAGATCCTTCGCCAACTGCCGCTTAGGAGCTTGCATTGCATGTGCAGATTTTTTACATTCTACATACTAATCAGCGAGACCCCTCCGGCACAATTTTCCATCAAACTTTGATGTCTTTTTCAACGGCCGGGCCACTGTACATGGATAGAACCTGGTTTGTGGAGCTATGATAATAGCTGTAAAAACTGAAAAAACTGGGTACGACGATAATTACCGGTAAAAAGGTTAAAGCTGTTAGAGCTGATAGAAGATTATGGAAATATTAAAAATTGGTAAAAATTGTTAATTATAACTTTTAAAAAGTCAGGGAACTTTTTACCTAACATCCCCAATTACCGTTTCTGTGCCTCTGACCCCTAGGGTTCTTGGCTGTTGCTCCAATTTCGGTTTGAAAGCTGCATTGCCTCCCGTAGCGCACGCAGCTGCAAGAAGGCCCTCACTCTTTAATCTGGGCCCTATGATAGGAGACTTCCAACCCCGGGTAAGGGGCCGATCGCCCAGCTTTTGGAGGTATTAGTCGCTTAGCCGGTGTTGCCCGAAGGCGCAATTTAGAAAGTTCGATATCGAGATTTTGCCAAGTTGATACTAGTGCTTGTTTATACGCGTGCAAGCAGAGATAGCTGCAGCGAATTGGCGTGATGGATGAGCATGTAGTCTGTAGTGTCCAGTCTGTCTCTTTTGTATGCGACACATTCTCAATGAATTTACGGAAGACTATAAAAAGACTAATATATTTGCCTGATTACACTAACATTTTCGTTTTTTTGCTTTACCCATCCTACACTGTGCTGGCTATCAATTAGGCCTACTTATTGTATTGCCAACAGGGTTAAGCGACGGGCCATCGTTTTCGACCGTTCCTTCTTCAATAACCCCTCATCATTCTCTTTTTTTTGTTTTGTTGGTGCAGCGGGTACATTTGTATTTCTAACGACCGACCTCTGCCCTCTTCGGCGGGGCCTACATATCCCCAACCGGATGGCCACTACTTAATGGAATCTCTGGAGGCCAGACAGTCCAGGGCCCTCGACTATTCGATGTAGCGGGTTTATGCTTCTACGAGAGGCCGAGATCACTGGTACCGGGGTTCTTGAGTGGTACAACTGAGACTTATGTGTCACACATTTTTTAATGACCTTGGGCTGGTCGTAAGGGGGATCGAACCGGCAACCATTGGATTGGAATGGCGATGCTTACCCAAGTCACCAGGGGGACCTCCCTCTACATTTTCAATACGATGTTCAGCCCTTCACGTTCCTCCTCTAACACGACAGTCTCTACTGTTGTTAATGATGCTATTCCTGCTGTTCCGCCGTGGAGCTGCGATGAAGTTCCAGCAGCACGGCCCTTCGCTAGTCAGAAGGAAGCCGTTGACACCGCCAAGAAGTACGACATTAGCCAAGATTTCGCCGGTCGCATCCTATACATAAATTTGCGTGGGACTATGCGCGTTTCTCTCTGATGTACCCAGATAAATACGGGGCTTTTAGATACAGGCAATATCACGACCGGTCATGACCTTGCAAGACTGTAACACTACAAATGTTGCGATTGCTTGGATCACCGGGTCGGGCTTGATATGCACGCACCCGAAGAAGGTGTAAGTCGACGTTTTCATTTGCACGAAGGCGGTAATGGCCACCATCCATATGTTATGCCAAGACCATGCTACCGGTGGAGCAGTGTACAACGCGGAAAGAGCGATATCGATACAAAGATCGTCCAGGTGCATTTGGCTGAAGCTGCTTTACGAGCTGCGGTCCCACTTTCCCAAAAATCAGCTCGCTTTACTTCAACATGGGTATGATGTACCAAGATGTTGGGAAGATCTCGCTGGCATTGATGTGCCACCGCGAGTCACTTCACCGCGGTGAGTTCGATCGCAACCAAGCGGCTATCACGCATTACAAAATACGCATGAATGTGCAAGCTTGGGGAGAGGCTTGACGGCAGAATCTGACAGCCTATTTAGCTGATATTGTAACAGCTAATACACAAAAAGAAAATGTTTTAGCTTTCTGGTATTTTATGCACGTCGATCGACCAAAGATGGTCAACAATTGAGGCGGCCGTAAAATTAGAATGTATGTTTGATTAATATATCTAGGCCACACTCTCCGCTCATCAAGTCCTGATAGTGGTCTTCAGCATGTTTTTGAACAGACATACACAACATTGAGCAATTGTGAATAAAAGCAATTCACGTTTGTTCTTCTACTGTCTTGTACGGACCTGTGTTTGTTCATTTTATTGTAAGAATTCCTTGACTGATACTTTGTTTGCTGTGTTAACTATCGGATACTTCTTTTGGATATAAGCTGCAGAGATGAACTTGCTATCTTATCGTAAGAGCACTTCGCTTGTCGCAATATGTCCGACAGGGTAGGAGGAGACTCGTGTATATACTCAGGTCTAGGAAGTTACAAAATGAAGCCGAAGAAGTGGATGTATACGCAGACGAAAATGCGGATGATATTTGGAAGGACCTTAACATGTCAAGGGAGATTGGAAGGGGACGCAAATGGCGATGAGGTTTACATCATCAACAACAACAACGTCCAAGATGGCGCTGGAAAAAAGTACAACCAACGACGACCACGACCACATATACATCAAAGTTGACGACGAACAGGATGACGCCGGCCAAATGGATCATCAAAACGAAAATAGAAACAACGACGGACCACGAATAAACGACCATGATCATAATTATTTCAACTCATTCTTTGTTCTGTTGCATTTGTTATTGTCTTTGTCTTTGTCAGATGTTAGTCGCAGCCGCAGCAGTGGCGACACCAACAAAGGACGCATCATCGTCGCACATCTTGGGAAGCACAGCGAAACCGGGCGTCATACGTCGATTTTCCTGTCGTCTCGCTGCTATGTAGGGTCTTCGCAGTGCTCCCATTCGTGGTTTGTCTTTGTTTCGTTCACGTAAATCTTCATTGTCTTGTTTAGCGGACCTTATAGATCGGTAGGAACTACTCCAGCTGCTTGTAGTTGGATTTCACATCTTCATCATCGGCTGTGACGGTGCCAAGATGATGAGGTGCCGCTTTTACGTGGCAATGAGTAGCACCAAGCCTTTGTCCATAGAAGTGGACTGCACTAACACGTCCACATCAGAACCACAGATGACATCAATGGCTTCTCCCGTTTGTTGAGCGTCTCGTCTGTTCGATACGACAACATGCCGTCCTATCGCTGCACAAAACACCACCATTTCCACGTCTTGAATTGCTAACCGCACTTTTCTAGCCGTCCTTGTATCACCACTCCCATCTCGTCGTTTGAGGCTGCAACGATACATCCAGATTACAGCTTGCATTGCATCCAGCTTTGTATCCATGTAAGTACCCTTCAATACTACTGCTCCGTCTCCTCAACCTAATCACACTCGATTCTTCACGCTCTTAAGACCCTCGTCGAGCTTGTCGCTTGACTCAAGACATCCTTCCACGAAAACCGTAGCGCGTCCTTGCCACAGTGCCTTATTGATCACATGATACGAGCTTTGTGCCAACTTGTGACCGGGTTTATCGAGCAACCGACACTACATTTTCCTTCGACAAACCTTCCTGGTCATCACCATCATAATCTTGGTCTGCACTATAGACACGTCCACATCTTCTTTAAGCAGCTGCACCACTGGCGGAGACTCTAGTGTCGTTTTCATGAAGTAAGTGGTTCTTTTGGTTTGGCAGGTTGATCGCCGTGCGGAGACACGATGCTCTCGCTCCCCTAAAGCCCGTGTGTGTGCAACTGTCAGGTCGGTGCATTTGCGGATGAGGCATTGCGAGTTACTTATTCCGTTGTTGTTTTTCTATTCCTTTTAGTTGAAGAAAATCCTTTTCTAGCTATTTTAAAAGGGAATTGTTAAATGCACGCCCACAAAATTACTAAATCGACGCCGTTTAATACCTATTTATAATTGTTGTTAATTGTACGCCTTAAACAAAAAAAGGTTTACACTTCAACGCTTGTGAATCAGGCGATAGTCTTGTCGTCAATCACATGGCATGCGAACTTGTTGAACTAAACAGGTAGAAGCATCGATATTTCTCGTCTTAAGCCGGAAGCTAATGGTGAGAAGAAAAGGTGGTCTATGCCAGCGAGAAAAAGCCTACGAACAATGAAACAAGGGAACACTAAAAGAAGCTGAGCAATAGAGAATTTGGAGCCTCAAAGCGGTCATTATCTCTCCCTAGGACACCCCACCTCGATATTCAGTTCCACAACGAGCGTTTTTTATTTAGATGTCGTGTGGCTGCACGATCTGCTATATTGAGAGAGGGTAGATAATTGAGCTCACCATTTTTAAGTGTCAAGTGCCACTTACCCTTTTTGCCCCGAAAATATAGATGGATTTATAGTTGCATTATTTTATGGCCTATTTACGCTTGCGTTTTTCTGCTATCACGCGACGTTGTGTTCTGCCATGATCGCACTTCAACCAATACTTGCAGTCTCCAGTACATATTGTGAATCTAACGGTGTACCGTTGAGTGCGAGTAAAAGCACCCACGGAGGCACGAATTCTCGTAGGTGTGAAAGATCTGTTCTGTCGGGGTGATCGTACACTTTATAAAAATCATGATTACTTGTTATCTGCTCTGCTATATTTGTAATTGATTGCTCTCCTGGCAGTAAATTTGAGCCGAAGGTCGGTCACGTAAGCCGAAAATAGGCATGCGGTCGATTACGTTAGCTATAAATGGTGTACATTTAACAAGGCGCCCATTTAACAATCTTAAGGCGTGCATTTAATAATTCCCATTTTATATATAATGTCTATAATTGATGCTAAGAACGTGCCACAATATTGACCATCTTTGTTCGATCGACGTGCATAAAATACCAGAAAGGTAAAACCTTATCTCTTTGTGTAGTAGCTGCTACAGTATGTACTAGCTAGTCTGTCAGTATCTGCCGTCATGCCCCTCTCGCAAGCTTGACGCTTACGAATTAAATTAGAGCAAGTAAGGTCACTTTCTGCTTGTTTGCATGGAATTATTGCCAAGAGCGGGGCTAAAGTATGTGATTAGCTTTCAACCTTTTGGATAATGCTTTCCACCATTCTTTGGGGCTTGTACCTGTCTGTGTGTGCTGTAAGCCGTAGTACCCAGTGTATTTTATCATATTGCTGAGCAAGCAATGTTTTAGAAATCCGTACCCATGGCCGTGAACACAGTCGACCTTAAACGCTATCACTACGTTGTCAGATAAAAGGACGATAGCGGGGGTGAACGTGTTGGTGTCGATTCTAATCGCGGCAGCTATCACTATGGCTCACAAAGTGGCCCGTCCCTTACCCCTGTTGTCAATACAATAATTAGGCCTAATGGATAGCCAGCACAGTATAGGATGGGTAAAGCAAAAAAATATGAAAATGGTAATGTATTCAGGCAAAAATGTCAGTGTATTTAAAGTCCTCTGGATTTACTGCAAACGCAACCGACGGAACTGTAACGACGCGTTATCTACCCCAACATCGAAACATATACGGGCGGACGTTCTTTTCGTTTTGTGTGTCACACATGCTTAGAAACACAAGAAAACACACCCAAAACTACAAGGAGTGCGTCAATCAGATTACGAAAGGGGATATGTAGCGCCGGGTGCCCAGATACGCTATTAATGCAAGGATGTTGTTGCTATATAGAACTCCTGGTGCTGCAGCTGCCCGTGACAGGTGGCGAAGGCCCCTAGGGCTCCACGAGGTCGAAGACGTCTTGTTTGGTCAAATTCGTTCCGAAGAAATAATGTGGACAAGGCGATGCATAAATAGATTAAATTATATAAACACGCGATCTCTCAAGCAGAAATGGACGACAATGTCTTCAGCGCATCGGGCAAGCGACTCACTCGCTTCATAGCTCGATTTGACCTCTTTCTCTGACGGATGACCAACCAATCTCATCGTATTCTGTGAAGAAGTTACTGGGTGCTTTTCAGTTACTCGTGTATCTCCCGCTCAAGAAGAGAAGCTCAACCTCAACAGAACCCTCCTGATGGATGAAACGCGGAAATATACTTTATAGTTCAGCTACGCAACACTATGGATATGATCGGCGCTCTTCATGTCCTCTTATGCTACGATTTTGAATGGATGCGGATTACTGTTGCGCTCACCTTCACCATCACAACCACAAGAAACGATATGTCACCCATCTTGATCTGGAAAGTCTTGATACAATCGATCCAGAAGCTCCTCGCGGTATACGATGCGCAACAAAAGCGAGCTTGGATAAACAATAAGCTTCTTCTGATGGATTGATCTTATGCTTCCCAGATATTGCGGAACTCTGTGTGGGCAGATGGCACGTGTGCGACTTGATGTGAGAGCGAATATCAAACGACGTCAAGGTAAAGTACATGGACAAGAAGTTCGAGATGATATGTATTCCTGGAAGTCTGATACCGTTTCTACATACAGGGGAGCATATGAATCTATAAGTCGCTCAAATGTTTTATATCAAGCGTAATTAAAGAAGGGAGGAAATCTGATTGAGCTCAATTCACCAGGGTTGGCAACAAACGCCCTCAGGGCGCGGAGGGGTTGGTGGTGCAGGTCAGCAATTAGTGGAAATCTGTCCTCAATGATATCGTGTGGATATCGACAAAAATATCCAAGCACTGTACGACGTGTAGCCCAAACCTTTCAGAATAGGTGCATGATCGCTCGCAAATAATGTCCGGTGATGTCTATAGTGCTGATTGTGCATATCATTTTGACGAGCTAGTCGTAGAATCAGGGCATCACGTTTTGTGTTTACAGCATCTAATTGCATTTGCATTGCATGAAATCTGAATCGAAGAACTTACTTGACATTTATAGATCCCCCTGTAGAATATATCTCTATGTGATCACCACAGAGTACCTACCCCGGATATTTGTGCAATTTTAAGCCTACTACACCGCATCACCGCTGCCATCGTTTATTTCATAGAAACGAAACTCGTCGTAAATACGTTTCAATGAGTAGTGTACTTAGCCGATAAAATACTCGTTAGTAGTTTAAGCATACTAGGGTCATATAATACATTATATTATCCGGAACAGGCTGTTTGTTACGGCTGTCGCAAAGTCAGGAATGACTTACGAAACGGTAACCTAGTTAAGACACAAAAATGTCGTAGTTAAATCAAGCAGTCTTGGAGATGGTAAAAACGTGTTGTCCGACGACGTAACTTAATACATCATACCTAAATCTTCCTATTAAAGATAAGAACGTGTGTTATCAATAAACTTGATGTGTCCACTTCTCTAAGACGACACTCAGTTCCAGCCTAGAATGTTGCAAGGGTATTGGGAGAAATCTCAGATGAGAACACTATCATAGAAAGTAGTCAGTGACTCACATTGTAATAATCCGAGACGATCTTAGCCCACGAAGTCTGTTAAATTAATTTTAAAAAGATTATGAGCCCAAGGGGAGACCAATATTCAGGGTGTGCGCCTTTTTACGGAGAGCGCTGATGGACTCGCGCCTGAGTCCATCAGCACGGTGTCCACTCATCCCGGTGCCTCGACCACTGAATAGTGTTTCCCCCTAGAGCCTTCGATTAAGCGAATCTCAAGTAATATTTCAAGTCCCGTATACGGAATTATGATGATCCAGCTGCAGATGATTACGGACTTGCTGTAGCACCAAGAGGGATCAAGTGTGTCTCAAGAACCCGGCCCTCTATCTCCAAGACTGTTGAATACAGACCTCCATAAAATCGGCGTACGCCGAATCTACCGAGATTAAGCTAATATCGGTACGGCACCTGGTCTTAAATTCGGCACTGGCCGAAGCTAACCAAATGCGTAACCTTGTAGTAATAAGACATGAACTAATAAATCATGCGCTTGACGGGTTCCCATGCATCAACCAGAAGCGAAGTTCTTTATTCCTACAGACGCGTCAGCAGGTCAAAATTTCTCGTCTGGAATTCCCTCTCCAATGCCAGACAACTCAAATATGTGCGCCGATCATCCTTTTCCCACTTCAACATGGAGAAATCTGACTCCACCAACTTTTTGTTGGCAAACACAGTGGCTAGTCCACAGCAGAACTGTCGCAGACAACGGAACAAACCGTCCAATATGCAGCCCTGGACGTCATCCCATCCAATGTTAAACATCTTCTCGTGATCATGTTGGTAAAACTTGGTCTTGACGCGTTCGTTGACAATGGATTCTCGACACATTAAGAGGTGGTCGCTCTCGATCACCTCGAACTGCTCCGCAGACCAGAACTTTGCTATATGGGGCCAGCGTGGGTCGAGTACCTCGGCTACAAATATACGCGGTATCCTCTTGACCAGCTCGACCGTCATGACTGCAGGAGCAAGCAAAGAGGCAGCCTGGTTCCTGCTGCCACATTCTACCTGGACATCGCACATACCCTCAATGATATGGAGGATGAATTCGCCAATTTCCTGCCACTTTCTGCTTGTTTCTTAGACTGAGAGTACCGAGTAGGTCGCGGACGTATGATCCCTGATCCTCTATGAAGTTTTGAAAGGCGTCCGCCGGTAGCCATCAACGCGCATGCAACGGACGTCATCTGCACCGACTAGGATGAGGTCGTCGAGCAAAACCTCTGCGGAGATGAGAATGCACAGACGACATACCATCTGCTCAATCGCATTACGCTGCTACGAGATGATCATGTCCTTTTACTGTCGTAAGCGTCTCGTTCACCACGACTTTCACTGCCACGACAGCCGCTGCTTCAATATGCCACGCCTCGGTAGGCGCATCGGCGGTCCTTTTCTCCTCAATGTGCGCAAGCGCTTGGCCAGAATCCAATCGAGCATGTTGCCCATGTTCAGCCAGAGATTCTTCAGATTAGGACAAGCCGAGCCAATATTGTTAATCAGATTCAACTGACGGCGCAGGTGCACAGCTTATAGGTTCTTTCCCTCGACGAATCGCCCATCGTCAATCTTGGCGAACCCTCCTTCATGACACGATACATCTGTTGCGCAGGACACCATTAGTCTCCTGTTGCTTGAGAAGTATATATTGATGAATCCACCGCGACAGCCTATCCTGGTGTTCTTACTATCCGAAGAGAGGCCGATCAGCTTATCGCGCCAGCCGGAATTGATAACGTCCATGAATTTTGGGATCAGATTGACCTGGTTGACGTCGGGTGTGCCAGTCGAACATGAAATGACTAGGTAAATCCAGGGTGACGAGGAGGCCATCCACCGCCAGACTCAGACGCTGATCCATAAATGAACTACCCATGTGAGTGCTCGTGTCGCACGCAAACAAGAATGCCCACATGGACGGATTGCCATCAGATCGCTGAGATGATGCATGGCGATCGCAACGAGAAAAAGGAGTAGCCACTGACCAAAGCATCAGTCACATTCGTCAATTTCGGGTTCTTCGTGAGCGTTTTGTGTTCAATGACTGTGGCGGTCTACCTGAACGACAGCCCGGCTGACGTGTGCTGAATCGCGAGCTGATACCGAGGTGGCATCTTGATCGTGAAGTTGTAGCTGCCGTACTCCTGACGCCGAAACATCTCCAACGCTATCTTGGCCAAGATCGTTACGTCCTTGGAGTTGAAGAACAGCTCGCCAATAAGAAAGTTGACGATCAGTGCACTTCTGGTGAATATAAGTGTGTAGCTAGCGTCGTCGAAGAAGGAGAACAACATGTCCCTAAACTCCGTCCACTTGTTAAGAAAACACTTATTTTTTCGAACGAGATCGCCTTGTACTCGGTTCACTTGCCCACGTGGGCCCCTTAGTGATGGAATTGGTAGTTGTCGTTCGGTAAAGTTGTGCAAAGAGTTTAATATTCTGAGTACTCTTGCATTTGGCACACCTGGAACCTGCTCTCGGCTATGGAAACGACATTACCGGCACTGAACACTGTCAAAGACACCATTCGCGTCCCGGGACACGACCTTGAGGCCGTACTCGACTTCATGCATCTCTTAGAATGGCGTGCCGCGAGCTTTTGATTTAGCCGGCGCCTCGCTGATTAACACCACCATCCTCGCAACGTGAATTGTTTTCGCGCTTCACTTTTCCACAGCTCGTTTACACTTTACACTTTACAGAATAAACTCTACGGTCACTTATTCGCTGTTCTACTTTCGGCTTCCTCGGCACCCATATATTCGGCACTTTCCGCACTTCATGGGGCGTTTGCCGAAATTAAAAAGGTCTGATTGAATCTACCTACCCCAAAAAATAACTTCGGACTCCCCATGTAAGGCCCACGGAGATCCATCGAGATGGAGCCGGCGGAGCCTATGAAGCTCGTCGAGCTCAGCGGCACCTTCGGGACATAGAATAGTCTGCGTAGGGATTCTTTGTAAGTTCGTTGTCGTCGGTCTAAACGGAACAGATAATTTCACTCTAACACCCACAATCAGGCAATAAAGAGGTTCATTTGTGAGTCCAAGCACCTGCGCACGAGCGCATAGAAGCCCAGCGGGTCCAGGGAGGGAAATAAGCTTGACTGGAATGCGAGGCTCGACAGTGGGTGTGGTGTAGGGTATTTCACCAGAAAGGTACTATGAGATACAGGCTTCGGGAGAGTTGACTGACGGAAAACAGATGTCGGAAAAACAGATGTCGGAGAATATTGGTCGGAAAACCAACGTGAATCTTAGTCGGCAAACCGATGTCATCAGATCGTGGTAATCGATCCTTTGTTGTCGAACCTTGGTCATCGAACTGAGGTCGTCGAACTACGAAATTTATGGGTGGTTGTAGCAAGCAGAGGGTTACAGAAGACCCGAAGTAAGTTTCATTAGGTGAATTAATAGGGTAGAGGGTAGAACGAAGAGGATACACACAAGTCGCTTTACGATAGAGCAAAAGAGATGAACCAATTCAGTGCACAATTTTTTAAGTTTACGTGTACACTTTCCGCTAAGTCCTTGCATGGGCTGGATTTTGCCTGCTGTCGAACCTCGAGAGGCATTGCTGGTAGAGGTCTCGACTGATAGCGCCAAGAGATAAGGAATGCCCGGGTTGGGTAACACTCGCTATCAGCAAAAGAGCCTCGTGGATGTCGAGCTGGTAATTCTCAGTTAGGGTACCGTTTTGATCCTCGTCGACGAAGAGCCACTGAGTCTCAGGAAAATGCACCATTTTAAGATTTGTGTTAATGACAAGCTGGTGGGCCTCAGTCGAGGGTGTTAAAGAGCGCGACTGGTGATGTTGAAGGGGTGCGAGCCTAGGATCGGGCGGAGCCTCTCATGGGTTATACATGAGTGATTGATGGTAACGGGCAAACGGGGTAACTGAATATCATAAGCTCGAATATATTTATTGACTCTTTCTTTCCTATCTGCCAAGCAGGGATAAACAATAGAAGGAACCGTAATTCTTCCAGTCGGGCGTACACGGCGTCCGTAGACCTGTAAAGTTGCATAAATTGTCGACGTCCACCCTTTGGTGTACGATTTTGAAGCTGCTTAGCTCAGGCAGTCTTTTGGAGGAATTGGTTGCGAGGAGTCATTTAGGAGAAATCTTCCAATGAACCCGACGGGGCCTCCGCGAAGGAAGATCGTACTAACTCGCTAGCCCAGTTTGATGACTTCAATCGTCGATTGTTTTGTGTTCGTGCTTTCAATCTTTATTGATACAGATTGACTAATTACTATACCATGACTATTACTATACCACACAGACTGCAGCCTCGGCCATATTGGCACGAGCTCGAGAGGATGCAAACATAGAGCTAGAAGAAACCGTTTTTCTCCACCAAGAGTTGCGTCCAACACAATCTAAGCAAGACTCACAGAAACAAGAAAGGTGGAAAGAACAGCAGTGAGACAGCATTGAAGTGCAAACGATCAAACAGGAACTTAAAAGTAGAAAATTTGAGCCTTGACTTCATTCAGAATGGGAAGAGCTGGGCGAACGCACGAGCTACGGATGGATGGATGAAAATGCAGATTTGATGGTCACGAAGGAAGAACCGAGCGCTTGTAGGCGTAGATAAGGCGATGGATAACAAGAATTGGCAGCCATCATAAAGTAAATGGGAGAGCAAATTAATTCTGCAGGACAGTCGAAATACTAATGTAGAGTCATAGCAAACGCTCTCCAGGAACAAGTACAAATTGAAAGGTCGTGCAAGCTGCGTTCTACCAAGGACGTATCCATAGAAGTTCGTATAGTGAGAATAATGACGTCATAAAGGAGCTCAAAGACAAATTTCTTCCGATCCTTTACCCTCAAATAAAGACTCGAAGATGGATATATGCAACTTCGATGGCTATACAACTTATCGGGGCTTAGGGTCCGGATTCGCGTGTGTGCAGAGTTATTTGTGGCAGAAATGGAGGTGTCGGATGTATTTTTCGGATATTACTGGACCAAGAATTTCAAGTTAATTAAAATAGATTAGTATCTGCGACTTAGAGCTGGATATTTTTAAAGGGATCCTAAAAACAAGCAACTCACCTGAAAACTAGTGGATAGATGGAAATCACGGGATATCCAACAAGCGTGAGAAAGGCCACAAAACCATGGAATAGCGAAGGCATTCTGTTTGGATTGAAATAACTGGATGATAAGATAAGCTATATAAACTTATTTATATATGGAATCAAAACAGTGGACGGGCGAAGTAAACCGGTATGAACGTGAAGATTCGCAGTCCGTGACAAGACTATTAGCAAGTACGCCAAAATTAGCTCCTGAACGGCGACAAAGGTATCGATAAATATGAACAGCGATACAACAGTAGATGAGAAGCTTGAAGCCTGGGCACCCCAGAAAGATTGGAAGACGTGGTCGCCGAAGTAGTGGCCAATGTACATCGTACTTATTCCACCCAAACATGTTAAGTGTAACCTCGCAAGCCGGCTAGGGTACGGCGCAATGTTACACCGAGGTCACGCGTCATGAAGCAGTGGATAAGAATTTGCTGAAGGCGTGACGCGAGAAAAACTCGGTGCCCGATGTAGAAAATGCATGACTAGACAGGAGCACCGAGCACGAGCTCGGCATGGTCTTTACCGATTAGGTTGGAAAAAGCGAACGCCTAAGAGAATGAACCACTGGACAGAACCCACCCGATCAGGGTGCAGTTTGGCAGGTACCAAGTAAGAGAAGAAGGCAACCGGAAAATTTTCAATGGATCGGCTCAGGAAAGCAGCAATAAAGAAGAACTCTTGAAAGAGCTTGGTATGACTGTGAGCAGTAGCAACGGGAAAGCCCCAGATCCGGGTACTCGGAGGTGGATTTACAGAACGGTCAAGTGAACGAGAGTGTAGACTGGCCTACCGACATCGAAGAAATTTCGCGGATGATAAACCCAATAAGATAACGTTCGATCTTGATGAAGCGCGCGAAGAGAAGTATGAGTGCGTTGGACATTGCACGCTGGCGTCATGTCCAAATGCAATCGAGGCACAGGTATGCGTAACGGTTACGTGTACTCCAGGTGTTGAGAGATGTGATAATCGATTTTGGCAGCAGCGGTTGCAGCTGAAAATGACTTGAGCCGGTATTGGCGTGTTCGCGTTGAGGCCGATCTCATCGGGTATATTTGTTTACCAGGATCGGGGTTTTTATGAGCACGTTGTAGCGAAAGATGCGGAATGTGCGGTAGAATTGCAGGAGTGAGATTCAGTGGTCGACGAGTGTTCGTGAGCGCCGAAAAGTGCGTTTTAAAAGATCGATTCGTGACTCATCCGTGTCGTCCAAATACGGTATTCCAGGAGGTGAGAGGAAAGCGACGCGTTGTTGTGATGCTTATGTAAATGAATCCCATCCAGAAGGGTGAGGAAGTTACAGTAGACTACATCGAGCAAGCGCACAGAATTTTGTGGTTTCGCTGCCAGTGTCCACTGCATAAGGGAGAGAATCAAGAGGTGATCCGGCAGGCGAGGATCAAGATTGAAGCGAAGGAGATTATGTAGTAAGTATGAAGAGATTTATAGGAAGTACTAGTTATAATTGATCATTAAAGGATTTTCTTCGATCATACTATTAATAACATTAAGAGATTGATGAAGGTGCTTTGATAAAATGCCAAAAAAGAAGAAAAAATCATCAAAACGCGAAAAATGAACACTCGAAAAAAATTCTTTTCGATAACTTTGAAATAAACGAGACACACCAACACTGTTTAGTATTTTCTTCAGCAATCTAAAAGATGGATTGAAGTAAAACGCATATTTGGAGCATCGCGTAAGTCGCAAGTGCGCCCTTTCGGCCATAGATTATAGCCAAATTAAACCTGAACTATTAGGGGCGGGATCGACCGATTCTACCTTCAAGGGGTGATAGCAGTAAAGACATCGTTAACGCTACATCTACATGACACAGAAAACCGTACTTAGTGTTCCTACTCGCTTTGCAAATCAATTGAATTGCCGCACGGCCGTACGTATATTAATACATTATGATGCAAAGGGAAAACAGCTACGCCTCATTTTCACCCTTGGGTCAATATCCTACCCTAAAGTTAGTCTGGCGGCATAGAAAAGGAGGAATGCATGCATGAGATCCCAAGTGGAAGCTCCATACGGTCTCATTTTTTTCGCTTTCGGAAGTAAAATGGTACGGAGTTGGATGTGGAGGCTGCCCCAGAGCTTGAAGTATCTGGGCCGGAAACTGGCTGCTGGATGTGTCTTTCCACAATGTCAAGTCTCAAGGACCCCTTCGAGTCGCTCACTCTTGTGAGGCAGTAGGACGTCCTCGATCTATATGTACCCTGTTGGGCTCCAAAATTCCATGGATGTCTATGTCAAGTTCGAATCCCTCAATAAGAATACTCAGATGCCACCGCTGGTGAAATTGTGCAACATAGAGTAATGTCCTTTCTGCGAATTACTAAGAATATCGTACGAGTAAGGTACGAGCAACGTAAACCCGTCGATGGTATTATATGCATCCAACAATAGCATGTTTTTCCACATTGAGCCGTTCTACAACGTAATTCCTTTTGACTAAAAAGCAGCGCTTTCTGTGAAATATATCAATGATAAGGGGAAATAATTGCGGCAATCGCAACAAGGCTTCTTAATTCTCCTTCTCGGACTTATGGATTATGTCATTATGTTGCAGATCCACAACTTTATCGATGCGGTCGTATACGTCAAAATTGTTGCTTCCAGGATATCGGAGTCTGAATGTAATACCCGCCCAATGGGAGCCTTCAAGACGAGAAGTGGCCGTGTGACCGCAATGCATGAACTAGTCGATAAAATAGGACGCGAAATGCTTCTTAAAGGGTAGTTTGTTTTTCTCCAGGTAAATCATAGTCTCTGTATCCATCTTACCGTCGTCCTTGAGGTTTTGCCAATGAAGATAAAACTCTTATTGCGTTGATGCGTAAGCAACCGTCCTCCATCCTCGCATAAACTCGCCCTAATTATCGTTCAAAATAAATTCGACCCTCTCTTCATCTCCGGGTTCCCCATTGCGAACCTGGTTAATTTCACCCTCCGCTGGACAATATTCTTGTAATTTGTAACGACGCCCTTCTCGATATGCCACCTGCAAATAATGATCTTCGTTAGTGGCGAAGACCACACTTTTTTCATAGCTGAAATGAGTGCTTTTTCGTGGTCTACTACCAACACCTCAGGATCAATACCACCAAAACTTCTGTTGACCTCTCTGATCGCCCACAAATATTCTTCTTGCTGTTCCCGGGAAAGGCAGGCAAAAGACGATTGAAATGTTTGGTTTGTAGCCGTCACACCGACGACATGCATCAATGATATCCGGTACTCTTTCGTCCTAAACGTGCGATTGATCACAAGTATCCCATCATGTCCGCTGCACCATCGCCGTGCAGATTCTATCATTGGCTTCGGCTGGAACAATGTGTGGTTGGCTAGGATGTGATCGTCGAGCTTGACGGTTGAAACAACTAGTTCATGCTCGAACTTCTCCAGTAGTGTTTCCATTGCAGTCATACCGCTCCTCTCTGCTTCTTCTTTCTGCTTCTCTGTTACGGGTGTTATCCATTTCATCTCTGGTAATCGGGAAGTTCATTCGTAGAACCTCTTGAATAACAGTTCGAGTTACTCCGACATCGTGAAGTTTCAAAATGTGATCCGGAAGGTAATGCCCCCATTTCCTCGCTGGCGATGCGGCATGGATGACTCTCGTGGTTATCATGGACAGTCTCCATGGTCCACTTCTCGTTCTTTGAAAGTAGGACAAACACGTAAGGACAGCCCACTATTTTCGTTGACCTTTGTCTAAGAGCTGGTTCAATAGATGACTGGATGCGATGGTGTCCTCACTGCGCACATCGCTTCTACACCCTTCTTATACACGGAGGAAAACACCATTTATCCGACCTTTGCAAAGCAATCGTAAATCCATTCTTAGACGCATAGGCGTGAGCAGCTTGCTTCGCAAGCTTTAAATTGTTATAGGTTCCCGCTGGAAGGGGATTAGAGGGAGAACGGCTAGATTCACTCATTGTGGTCTGTTCAAGTGATGGGATTCTGAGGCAGGGTGTGTGATAACAAGATTGTGCCGAAATCGTGAATTGACTTCGGTACAATTATGATTAATAAGAGAATCGTATGAAGAAATTATGTTTTGGCAAGCCGTTCACACACTTGTAGGCATTCCAACTATTTTGCGATTATCCACTTATTTTGAAGCTTCCCCTGATTTGCAGCTATCCACTTGTATTTCTGGCGAGTCGCTTGTTTTTTAGGATCCTCCTTTTTATAATCAACGGGTAGAGTGGTACAATACGAATCCTACCCTTTGTTACGCCACGAATTTTTTTTATCTAGACTTCACGCCTTATGTCAGCACCATGCAAACGGCGGCCTTGTTTAAGACCAAAAAGGTACCCATCACCTTCTGAGCGACCGTTTTCTGTATCTGGTGACCGTTTAAACGTGGCTGGTGCGTCGTCGAGTCTGATTTTAAAATTATTGTGAAGTACGCTATTCAGGATATGCGAATTATTTCGCTGGCAAAATGGGACAAAAATGGCTTATATATTGCGCACAACTTAGCGAAATAGCCAATTGTGCCAATCAACCATATGAATTCTACCCAAGCCTCCGCAGTATGGTTCAAATTGTGCGTGTAGCAAGCATCAAGGACAATGGGACCTGATATAAATGTGGAAAGCTCGAGCACCTTAACTTCACCTGTTATCGGGCAAAGAAGGAGCATAGCGGCTGTAAAGCGGTCCACTTTTAGATATTAGAAGATGAAGAAGATACGAATGAATTCTGGAATTTGGATTTAGGGGCTAGTCTTTATCTAGTGAGCGGCCCTACCCAACGCCGTTTTTTGCAAATACTCAAAGGTGCCAAAAACAGGCCAACATTATTCTAAAAAGGTTTAACCGGAAAGTTAAGGTAGATTCACGTTTGCGAGTGGGTCATAAAGAGATTTAGAGACTATTATACATGTGTGGATAGCCCTTCAACTGACGCTAAACCTGTTGTCGTACGGACAATAACAAAATTCGGGGGAGAAATAATGAATATAAATGAAACTCACGTGTGGTGGAGTGAAGTTCCAAAATTTTCTGATGTAATCCCGACTCTCGCTGGCGTTCAGACGAACGACTACCGGAGTGAGTACTCCATTTTGTATAGATGTAATCCATCCTCACCTTGTGTGCTAGTTGGTTGGGCGGGTTGCGCTCGTCTATCTAGACTTGAATCGATGCCGAACTTGACCGTGTTTGGGACTCGGCTCGATTGCAGAGAAATCTTCGTTGCAATTGAGGTGCTATTGGGGGACACTATTTGAGTTTTACGGATCTCCCTTGATATGGCATTGTCCAAGATTGGTCCTTGAATCGCGATCCTTTTGACCAATTGAGCCATCTCGCGATATCATACCGGAACCACCATAGGAGGTGAGAAATTAATCCTGACCAAATAATCGAGGAGTGATATACAATACTGACGTGGTCGAAGTTCTCTGACGTATAGAGGCCAAAACTCCAACCCGGAAGAAGAACGACACGTGTGCACCTTGAAGTAAATCGAACTCTGTTTAGTTTTAACCAACTGAGGACTAAAGACTGAAAATATGACTATGGCAACGCTTATCCCGTAGTTCAGGATAGGCCGCCACGCGTCGTCTTCATTTTGTTTGGATTTGCGATCCTCCTATATCAGGTGGTTCACGCCAGATTTATATGCGCGATCGTAGTTCTTAATAACACTTCCGGATCGCGGTACTGGGACACACTTCCGAATTGCAACGCTCGACACATTCGCCTTAATTGTAATTCTGGGTTACTTTGCCTTAGTCATGAAGCTCGATCTCCATGTGAGATCACTATTTGCGATCGAAATATTTGATTCGAACCAGATAATTGATCTATGCTATAGATATAAACTTCTTTGGTAGTCGCGATCTTGGATAACAGATTAATGCACCCGCTCATGGTAGGCTTCCATCGTATCTGTTAAGCATAATTTAACTCTCCGATCTCCACCTCTATCCCCCTTGTCGACCAGTGCATTCCGCTTTGATTTGACGCTGATTTACCGTCACCATCATTTCTTGTGCCAAAATCAAAACGGATTGACTTTGAGTTGCGATCGAGTCTTTGTTAGCGATCGCAATTTTGTCTGGGTTTTTCTCAGTCGCAATCTGCATCACAACCATCTGGAATATTTAGCGTGGTACTCGGTTCTCTAATTAGGTGACCAGCGTTGAACAAATCCACCAAAGGTAACGGAAGTGTTTGCGTCAACACTCCAAAACCATTAATCAACTCTTGACCCGCACTTAGCTAAAAATTGCGGTCTTTTCCTCACATTTCTTGATCTGCTTCACCACACATGCCTATGTAAATTACAGGCATACCTTATCTTACTTGGATATGATGAACGATGTGTTTGGCGCGTATGGTCGACGTGATCTAGCCACCATGAAGCTCTTATTGGCTACAGACACTGATGCTATGCTAGAACTAGAACTCAATATGGCTACCGAGGAATTTTTGATGTAAGTTTATCACCGCTTTGGAAATTTGGCGTATGACGCTATTGAGTTCATGGCTAAAGACCCCGACATGGGGATCTTGTTGACTAGCTCGGAAGAGAATAGCTTTTTGACTTGTACCGAGGGCAAGCACACTTGCACTAATCAGCCTAAACTGGATACAGGAGAGAGTACCTCCACCAATAGCGTTAGTGCGGTAACCTGCAGCGACATCAAATGGTCCATATCCCTCAAGATCAAAGTATCAACTGCTACAAATTTTTTATAGACCACAAGCCAAATAGGAGTCTCGTGTATTTGGCACCCACAAAAGATCAAGCGACTAAACGATTCCAGAATTTTAGTGAGGCTTGAGAAAACCTTTCGTTGCCGCGTATTCGTCCCCCGAACGTACAGCGGATCGGATGGTAATACCGATGATCTATGTTTCCGGTGCTCGGATATGGGGAGAAAAACGACTGAGGCAAAGAAATAGGAGGGGAGTGGCCAAGCGGAGCACATGAACCGAACCATAATGAGTATGGTCAGGTGTATGCTTTTCTCCAGCCCGCAGCCGTTTTTGTTCTGGGTATAACCGCCTAAGTTTTGAACCCAGAGCCAACCAAGGGTAATCCCAAACGTAATTTAATCATCTAAAATGCTTAGAGATACGGCTCTTAATATTTGGTTTAAGTTGACTTTGGGTTAAAGTTAATCTTATTCCGTGATCCGAACAGAAACCCGTTTAAATAACGTGGTGAAATCGATATTATCGAGGGTCAAAACGATAAACGAAAAATTTCAAAGTGTTTTACCCAGATCCGGACAATCATAACAACTGGACAAGACCTGATCAATCAATGAACAATCGAGAACTGGAGACCTTATCAATTAATAAGCATGCAAGCAACTATATAGCGCATTGGAAAAATAGCAGCGAATGAGCTGAAAGAGCTGGTCCTACAGAGCCATAAGGAACGAGTGGACAAATAAAAAGGGAGTGCAACGCGAAATCATCCGCCTGAGCGCGACGTAAACAACGACTGATCCATGAAGCACATAATCAAAAGGATTTCTCACATGAGAGTATAAGAAAGTCAAGGTGTACTCAAAAACAAATCTGCCCCCCCCCCCAGGGAGAGGCAGATGGCAAACCGAAGAAAATTGGTGGACCTATTACGCTATGTCTGGCCGCTTCCGAGAACTTACCAAAAGTAGAGGCGTCGAACTACGCGGAACTATCTGAGACCATTAGTTACGACGCGACCATGTGCAGTGCGGTATCTGAAATGTAGAAACGAGCGCACGTCAAAGCGAACGCTTCGCTAAGCTAATAACAGCTAATTAAACATAAAAGGCATGTAAAGTGACTGCAGAAATGACCCGTTTACACACAAAACGGGCCCATAAGAAAAAGAAGACAGCTGACTGTTCCGTTGAAAAATGTATGGTGCAATTGGTCGCATATAAAACGAGCAGGTACTCGGACGCGAGCATACGCTGGTTTTTACCGCAGTGATAAAAATGTTCAGAGCCAAGTCTGTGCTAGATGTGGCCGCGGTTTGGGGAGTATCCAAGCACCACTTTGATGACCTCCAGCCTATTTCAAGGCCGGAGTGGAAGGATGGTACGATATTTACCTTCATAATCCTCAGATTAACTGTTTCTTCTTAATAATTAGCGTCCTTTTGGGTGCGATACAAAGAAGTGATCGCTCTTAAACTGCAGCAAAGTTTATATGGATTGAAAAAAGCATGCTATCACGAATATATTAAAAGCAAAACGATCAGCCTCGATTTTGACCAAACCCTGACATACTCGTTATATTCTACAAGCAGCATAAGTGGGTAAATTGTATTGGTAGGTATATACGTGGATGATTTACTTCGACGGCCACCAAAACTAATTCGATTGGAGATTACTCGGTTGGCAGGAAGTCTTTGAAATTTAATGACCTGGTCATTCTTAGCATAGAATTCTCACAGGAACTCGATTATGTGCTTAGGAATGCTCCCTCTATTTGGAACTGTTAGTACAGTTTTATTTAGATTATGCAAAACAGTGTGCGAGTACCTATCGGTGGTGAAGACACTGTCGAAAAGAATGAAATGGTACTACTGACCTCATTGGGGACAGGATTGGCCAAGAATCCCACGATCAACTTTTGATAATCGCTAGTGGGAAGCTCGCTGTTGATCGCACGCTGCACCCGTTCTGACATAGATTTTGCGGCGCATCGTGCGACTAAGCGCGCGGATGCTCTCACGGTATCCGATTTTCAGTTGGTCACGTGAAAACTGCATTGCCTAGTCGGCACGTCCATGCTAAGAATATACATGAAATATGCTGTGTTTGTGGACCAATATTTGTGAGGAGAATGTACAAAGGATGTCAATTACTTGGGTGACAAGGCTGACCGTAAATCAGTCACCGGTATGATAATTAATCTTAATGACATAATGATAGCCTGGCAGACAAGAGCAAGAATTCGTCACGCTCTCCACAGATGAAGCATGATTTGCTGCGGCCTCAACACCGGAGGGAAGGAGGCAATGGAAATCCCACAGTTGAGCTTGAAAATTGGTTTTGAGGTGAAAATGTCCAATGCCATGGCCACGGGCAACCAGGTGGACATCAAGGAGGTAAAAAGTGAGGCCGTAGTACAAAAGCGAAGCACGTGGATACCATGTTGAAGTTTGTGCGCGACCTTTCGGCCAAGCATATGCTAGCACTGGTGTATGTGTATGTGTACACTTCGAAGACGGAAACAGAAATCCTCACAAAAGCTCTGGTTGAATCGCAACTGAGGGAGTTAAGCGAGATGATTAAAGTCGAACGAAGCAAGACTTACCTCGCTGCCCTGTTCGTGATGAAGGAGTGTTGGAAAGTGGATTTTCTGGTGTGTTGCACTTCCTAGAGTCGACGCTCAGGGCCCATGCCAGTATATCTTGAGAACGAAGGGGAAAATCATAGGTGAGCACATTCTCTGAGAGTCGTAAGTGACTCGCTCAGTAATAACCCAAGAAGATCCGAGCCCTCGAATTCTGTTAAATAAATTTATAACAAAATGACGCTAAAGGCTTTGCAGCTATCAGATGGTTGCGAAGCCATATAAAAAGGGAATCGAGAAATGATCGTGACCCGAAAGACTTGCAATAAAATTGTTAAGTTTTAAAAAACGGTACGTATATAAACTGCACAGCCTCTGTCTGGTTATTGTGAGCCCGAAGAGTGAAGCTACTAGTTACTGTGCACAAGGTGAAGGACTAACTTTTAAATTGTCCTTGCCTGTCGGTTTGTGTGTCTATGTGTGAAAATAGCACAGGTGTACCATAAACGTCGTCCTAGGTGCGATCTAGCCTGTCCCCTCCTCATAGGTGTCGTTCTTTGTTAGGTCACAAACTGAGACTGAGAAGTGTGTAATGTTCATAATAGTATCAATGCCCGCACGCGATTGGCTAATATATGATGAGGGCGGACAGAAGGCTAACAATGCTGAAGAGTAAATCGCAAAATCGGCACCAACCAGATGCTACCATTGCAAAATTGACACCAGTTGCAATATCGGCACCAGTTCTGGATGGAATTATTGTGTATCAAACTATTTTATGATCCATCTCTGTATCCTTTTTTCCTCAATATTCGCAGTAGGTACAAAAGGCGGTCTGCCCCTCCACCCCCTCAAGGGCACCCACCTTCGTCGGAGATCGTTCCTAGCTCGGCTCCGGACTCTGTGGGGGATGATTCGGGGAGGACTCTCTCGAAGTCGCGCGATATGCGTGGGGAAGATCAGGAGGGGGCGACGCACAGAAAATGACGGTAAGCCATCAATATGAATTATATTTTAAAATTGACAACCGTAGCATTTGACTGTGCGGCATTCGTGAATAATTAGACCTTAGAATCATGCGTTATTCGGTTCAGTCGTATTAAAGCCGAAGGAACCACAATTTTTGAGACCTAACTAATGTGCTACGTTATCGTTACTGTTCTTACTTTATATGATTGACGTGTGTGTGAAAGAAGAATGTTGTGTATATCGTGTATTTGGTCATGTTGACTACGTATACCTTCGTATCATAGGGGAAGAAGCCACAGCTATCCTCGTGTCCTCGCCATCCGATGGTCGTGCGAGCGCGTTCGACGGGCCGTGGAAACGTTACATGGGACCATATACCACGACACGCGTAGTTACTGCGGCAGCCGTGCACTCATGAGCAGTAAGCGTCTCGCATGTTCCGTAAATACCGATATAAGGGGACAAATGCAATGCTATTGTACAGCAGCATACAATGACCATTTCGATGGCGTCGTCGATATTAACAGAATATACAATCATCGGGCATGATCTTGTACCGAGGTTTTCGATCAGGATCAGACAACAATATACATCTAGAAGTGTTATCTGTTCCATATACACGAATTCCTCTTTCTACAATGTTTTATTTTTCTTTGATTGATACGATGTCACGAAGAGCTATGATCTGCAGCTTTGGTTTAGTAACATGGAAATAAATTCTCGCTTGTGGGATTCGCTCAAAAGGATGTCGAGACCAGAGGTCGCCGCCGTGTTAAATTGCAGCGCCATCGATGGATCATAAACATCACCCACGTAAATTTTCTTTGCAGTGACCTTTTCGTTTTTATGGACAACAGAGTTCGCATGGCGGCGACATGTTGTCCGGTTGTGCCCCAATTGCGTGCAGGCGCGGCATTTGTAAGTAGCTCCATTTTTCGTGTTCACTGAACTTCCGATCCTACTTTTTGCTGGCGTCCATCATAATTGTAGTACTGTGGTAGGTCGATAGAAACTGTAGGGTTTCTTGTACTTACAACCACTTTAAATTTATTCCCCATGTATCTCTGCTTAAAAGTCGTTAAAAGATACGAGGGATGGAACGCATACGTCACATCGGTTGTAAACCCCACAGGATGTAGCACACCGACGACGTGGTGGCACGGCAATCTCATATGAGCAAAGGTTGAATATGAGCATTTTAAAGCTTCAAGTTCGACGCGACTATACTTGGAATATCCTTGTCTTGTGGAGAACCATACATCAGGCGAAGATCTAGCCACTTCGTAATCGCCCGCGGCAGCATGCTCGGTTTGTTAAAGCGCTTGCGTATGTGGAGTGACTGTAAGCTTCTACTCTAACCACTTCTTGATCAAATCTTGACGCATACTGAACTCGTTTATAGCGGCCTTCGTCAAAATTATAATTACCTCGAGAGGGGCTGCATTGCAAATACCTTTTACTAGTAGAGAATTGTTGTCACTCTCGACAAAGATTGTCATGCGCCGCCCAAAAAGAGAACATGGTGCCATTGGTGGTACGAGAGTATCATGTTGGTGCGTGCTTGTGCCCACTCTTGTGTCTGCTGTCGTGTTTTTGGACTTGGGCGTGTACCTGTATAACCAGCGTTCTCCTGCATTTTGGCATACACTGGTCAAAAGAAAGGGTCGATCTCTTGATTATATTCCACGACATTACTTTCAAACTTGGTCCGCAGCGCCGAAATCGCAGCGTTGTAGTCGATCTCAGCCTCTGCAGACTAGATTTTTCACACGACAATCCCCGTCAGTCCCCGAAAATTCAAAGTTTTGCTTGATGTTGCGCTTACTGTGGATTGTACAAAATCGAATTTAAACACTTATTCCCGTCTTTAATCAAACTGGCTTTACATAACGTTGAATATGTCCACTATCACACATGACTACGACATTAACGAGGTCGATTCCGGCTTCAATGCAATCGAGAAAAAATAGCACTATGTTGTCCTTATCTTTAACATGCACAAACGCCGTGGCAAGCGTGACATTGACCGTTTCCGTCTCCTCCAACAAGAGAAAGTATCACGTCGTTGTAATTACTATGGGGAGAATGTGTACCATCGAATTCAGCCACCGGCACATTATAACAATGCCTACTGATGGACGCACCGAAGGCCACAAAAAATCGGTAAAAGCTGTTGCCTTGGTCTACTTCGAGTGCAACATTGATGGCTTTATTAACGCGCCTTAACTCCACCAAGTGCGGGGCAAGGATCGAGAAAGATGATTGCCACTGCCCGTCCATCCCTTCGACCGCCCCTTCCTTAGCTCTGTGGAGCTTGTCACGATAATGCTGGAGATTAGTTTCATCACGAACTTGGACGAGCGCCGCATTCGCCTTTCGCTTCATGGCCTTGTCGCCCCGGACAGCTGTCTTAAATATTGGCAGCAGCCGAACTTTTCTAGCTGACGGTTTAGCAATCACCCATACACACATCAGCGTGTCTAATCTTGAGTGTCGAAATGTAGTGCTCTGGAGATGAACCAAATCTCTTTCGCTTTGTCACGCGAACATCCGACGAGCATCCATCCTGTGGGCACACATAAGTCTTGCTTTTACCGTCACCCTTCTTCACCTTGCAATGCCTATTGTGGTTAAAACAAATGTCTTTTATGAACATCGTTGCGTCAGCCCGCGTCTGGAATACCTGTCCGAGAACCAGTTCAGTGGTACCATGAATTGCGCCTAAGTCGATTGCTGCCCTTTTGCCGGACGCCTCAATGCAGTAATTGCGAGCCCGAAGGGTAAAGCTATTAGTGACTGCGCAAGGTTGAATGCCGAATTAATCGTACTTATCTGGGTGTGTGTCTGTGAATAACGCGGTTAGGTGTACCATACCCGTACTAAGTGCGATATAGCCTGCCCCCCCCCGTAGGTAGGTAAATCCGAAGTCACTCTTTGGATAAGTCACTATTGTACCACAATAGTGATCTAGCCAAAGAATGACTTCGGATGCTTGTGATTGGCTAAAATCGATCAAAGGTGAATATGATCACATAAGCAAATGCTTGACGCTTACAAGCAAAGGCCGATCACGTTGCCTACGTATACTGTACTAGGTTAATACAGACAGTAACAACCATATACTTTTTCAGAGTGACTGCTGCTGTTGTATAGTGTTTTGCACTTGATTCAGCTCTATGAACTGAATCACTTAAATCAAAGGGCGGCTCCAGAGCTTGCTCCCCTATCTTATGTATCCTATGTCAAATTTACTCTTGACACCTGAAATTTTAAATTAGTCATTTATAGGACCATAAATAGCGTGGTACACATTGATTCCGTCCTGAAGTAGTGCTCCTTCCATATAATTGCTCTTCATAGTGAATATCGATAGATCGTCAACCTCATTTTGTAGTTGAAGGCGTTACCGAGAAGGATCATCCTTTGTCTACCTTTTTTAAAGTTCGTCCCTTTAGAACATCAACAACTTCAAGACGTGCGTTTAACGCACAAAGACCAAGTAACACAACCCATTTCCTAGCTGCTAACCACCAGAAATGGAACGTGAATATATAGAATTTGATTTAGTTCCTTGGACTGAATTACTTATATTAAAGGGCGAGCTCCAGATCTTGCTCCTCTATCGTTAAATTTGACAGGAAAATGTTTGGCATCGTTCACATTTGGACGAACAATCGACTGTTTGACATCACGATGTAGATGCAAGAAAGCAGAAGAAAAATGTCCGATCATCCAATGTATTATTTTCATGTTTCTGGCATGTAAAGATCTACGTTTTTATTCATGCCTGTGTTTTCCACATCCTCGTCCAACGCGATCATCTTATAAAATGAAAGGTAAATTTTGACATATAACCGTCACTCCACTTGCAACTTTCTTGTCTTCGGCGTCGTAATGGAAGACATACCGGTATGGAAATGTTGCAAACAACCTTGTTAACAGAGCTTGTGTTCGTACATCGTGTTACTTCCGCGACAGAATACGTATGAGCCAGGTGCGAATTGACCATAGATCGAAAAGTTGGTTTTACATCTTAACAAAAAAATTCTCGTAAAACGAAGATGATGGGATACGAAGCGAGTTCAAGTGCCCGGTCTAAAATACTTTCATCATAATTGCAATTGTATGGACCAACTTGGCGCAATATTTACTCTTGCTCTGCTGGCTGAAGAGGTCATAAAACTGTGCACTATCTTGCTGGAGTATAGAAAGCCAGTGATTAAGCTGAGAAAAAGACGCCGTATTTCGATCAAACGTGCTTCTATCACACCACAAGATGACAGAGTTATACCTCATCGTGCATTTCATTTTTCAGACAAAAAACAATTATAACAAAAGCACAAACTACATACTAGGTGCAAATCTGCAAGTCAGCGGCGTACTCGAGACCAGAATCTTGTGGCGCATGTTTCACAAACGACTTCTACATTCGTAGCTCACTACGGAGAACGACGTCCTTCTCCAAGTTACAAGTCATGGCTGGAACCACGTCGACGACCAAAGTATCTTCCTGAGGAGATCCCGACACAATTGTCCTCGGTACCTCGTCCCTGTTCAGCTTATCCGTTTCCCATTGACAAGCCGCCTTCATCAAGCTGGCGGCAGCTTCAACAAGTCCTCCAATTGCACTTTTCGTGCTGTCTGTCTCTCCGCAGCCAGTAACCATCTAGGCAGTCGCGCCCATCGTCCACTTATCCTTGTCACGGTTGTTGCTCCACCCAGAAGCGCCCTGTGGACTGCACAACGTCAGCAGATCGTACGCCGCTTGCAATGACTCTCCGTCAAGTCGTACTGGCTCGCTATCCGAGTCCGCATTTCGAACTGGCGACGTCAGTTCACTACTGCTACTACTACTGTCGTCATCTCTGATGACATATTGGCGCTTCAGTTTGGAGAGGTTGAAGTAGAGAATAGGAAGTACCTTTCGTTTCTTAGTCTTGGGTGTCGATACTGAGGAGCGGTTCCGTATAGGGCTAGGTGGCGACGACACGACAACGGTTTCATCCACGGCCTGTCTCTTGTCCACGTTGCGCGTGCTCGACAGCGTCAGAAAAGCTGGTTTCCGCACCCGTGCTTCAACCCACAAGGTCTTGGTCAGTCGCTTGATCTCTGCTAGCCGCGCCGCCATTTCCTCTGATTCCCACCGTACTTTCTTCCGTAATTTAAACTTCTTTTGTCCGTAATTCTTAGGCACATGCTTGTGGTCAATTGTCCCTGCACAGAGTTTCTTACTCACGCGCATGGGGTCGCACTGGAGCTGCACGGCCAAGTACCCACGCAGTCGAATGCCCGTGTAAATCGGCAGTCGCCCTTCTTCAAAGGCTTCGATCAAGAGCCTCGCAAGTCGCTCTTCTGTGGGCGTCCATTGACCTTTTCGCAGAAACTCAGTGCTCGTTTTCTTGCGCTTGGTCGTTGCTGCAACTTTCGTGTCGACGTTGGTCGCTCGGTCCTGTCGCTTGCGCTTGCTCCCTGTGCGTAGCCGAGGTCTTTTAGTTGGAGTCTGAGTCTGAGTCTGATGCCGTATCAGAAGTCTAGTCGGAGAATTCTGAGTCGACGTGGAGGTGGTGGTGCCGTCGTGAAGTGGCGCTTGATAGCTTGCTGAAGTAGCAGCAGCTTGTGACATAGAAGAGCTAGGGAGAGAATGTGGAAGGGTAGGAGTCAACGGAATCGTGGCGGTGGTTGCACTTGCAGTAGAAAGGGAAACGAGGGTCGTCAATTGTTGCTCTTGCAGTTGCTCTTGCAGTTGCTCTTGCCTTTGTTGCTGTTGCCGCAGCTTGTGGCGGTCGCAGGGCGAGGATGTCGTCACTTTAAGATGCAGAGATCGTGGACCTGACGGTGTGTTCATGACGCTGAGACACGTCAAGGCAAACACGAGATGTCGTGGCGCGAGAGAGAAGGAGGGGAGGGTTTTGGGGGGCAAAGGAGTTTGAAGTTTTCGCGATGGGCGAGCTGGAGATATGACCTCTATAAACTGATCGTCTCGTCCAGCATAACTGCTAAGCGCCCATGCATAAGAACAGTACTAAAAACGAATGAGCTGTCAAAAGCCATGAGCTCGATATTTCAGAGAGCAACTTGCATGACCATCACTCTTACATTTTAGCGCGTCATTCTGCACGACCTCGTATAAAGCATGCTGAACTCTGCCTGCAGACCAGGGGGCAAAGAAAACAAGTACCGTAACACTTCATATTAAAGCGCCCTCGGGGGTACATCCATCGTAACATCCATAACCCCTACTGACAGCGTCGTACCCCGGTTACCATTCAAAGCGTCTACACGAAATGGTCGGCTCACCACCGGCCAAAGCGATCGGCGTCGCAAGCTCCCCCACATCAGCGACGCTCTTTGCGACTGCTGCAATACGTGAATCTCCTCCACAAGAGTCCACAGAAGATACTGCCGACGTCTCTGCGTCTCAACTGGACGCGTCTGTCCACCAACAGTCGCCCAAAGCCACAAACCCTGCGGGCTCTCGGAAACGAGTCTTTACCTTCCAGAAGCGATGGCTACATTCTCTGCCAATCATCGAGCGATCATTACCGGAGTCAGACATGGATACTAATCAAGTACTGAAAGATGCCTGCACCGCTACTGGAGCCTCATCCTCAGCTGCTAGCGACTCGGACACGCTCAAGAACGTGATTGTTTGTATGCTGTGTGATGAACCAGCGGTCAAGCGCGAGATGGCCAAGGTATGGAGCCGCCTCAACTGTCGTCGTGGACGTATTGAGAACCATTTGATGAGTAAACATCCCGAGTTTATGCGGCTGCTTAAGCACAAGCGCGAGGCAGAAGGGGACCTGGCAGTGCAGATTTTTTTGCAGAATTTACGTGATGGGCGGTGCAATGCACAGACAGAAATTAATACCGGACTGTACAGTCAACTGACGATTGGTGCTGGCGCTGATGCTGGTGCTGGTGCTGAGGCTGTTGCGGTGTGCTCGAGTTCGGCTGTTGCCGAGAATATGGAGCTTCAGAAACGAACGTTTGGGGACTATATGGGGACTGCTCGTGAAGACTTAGACAACGGGAAACGCTTTAAACTCACTCCTTTTCCTGCGACTGGAATGGACACGGTGTCAATGGCTTCGTCGTCGCCGTATTCAGCTGGAAGTATGGCGATGCTACGGACTAATGGAGCGGCAAGTGCCGAGGTAAGTGGCGTGGATGGCTTAGCGTCTCCGGTATTGTATCAAGATGCAACGATGTCTGCACAATGGCAGACGGTATTTTATAACAAATTGGTGCGTAATTGCAAATGCATGTTGCTTTTGTTTTATACGAGCGTGGAGTTGTGACACACACAGTTGCTGGGTTTGTATGTTCGTCTAGGTGGTGGTGACTGGAGGAGACAACAGTGTCATAACGTCCGTAGCGACACATCTGTGGCTCTTAGGGGCAAACGTACTGCTCACTTTTGCGTAAGTGTTCTCTCCCTCGGTGCTTGTGCTTGAATGATCACTAATGATGCGTGTACAGCAACTTGTCAGCGTTAGACGAGTTCAACGCAAAACATATTGGCCGCATCCCGGACCCGTCCGACAGCGAAGATAGTCCGCGTGGTGTAATGCTTCCTATGCTAGGGTCGTTTCGGACCCATGCTGACATAAGCGAGTGGTGCAGCTCAATTGCTACAAAGTACCAGCGTGTGGATTTCCTGATTAATTATGCTGGGCCTGAAGTGCTAGAGTCGCTATTGCTCGAAGACGCCGAGGAAGCTGCATCGAAAAATGAGTTTGCTCTGTCTAGCGCGTACGAGACTGTCTTTCGTTCGGATAATCTGATGCCCTACTGACGTTGTATGTGCTTGCATGACATGGGTTGTAGGACTCTCATCGAAGCTTTGAGCGAGTCCATGTCCTCCACGTGTTTTCCAAGCCCCGTTGCAGGCGACGACGGCTGGCTTTTACCCAGCTGTGGTACCATTGTGAATCTCGCCTCAGCTCAGGATGATGCTGTCATCGATCCACTAGTGAAAGCGTTAGCTGTCAAGCTTCACCGGCGCAATATCCAAGTAAACTGTGTGTTGCTTCCACTCCGGCAGGCAGTCGACGCTGCTGACGTTGAGGCTACGGAAGACATAGCAGCGCTGACCCAGTCGATCCTGTTCCTTTTCTCGCCGTCCAGTCGACTCTTATCAGGCAGCGTGCTACGTCTCCAGCAGGACAAGACATTGTCACACGTATCTTCGAGCACTGCCACTGCAACTGTGCAAACATCTGGGACTGACGCCACCGACGACACGGTTGATGCCATGGATTCCCATTCAATTTAAACTTGTGACGTACATGTTGTTTACAATTATTGTATTTTATCGACATGATGACGACCAACGAAGGCCCAAACGAGATATTATCGAGGTTTTTTCATACGCACTGTGTCCCCAAGCGTGTCAAAAGCCGGATAAGGTTGTGTGTACCACGCAGTCCGTACACTGTTCCATCACCAGAGCAGCGACGATCGCTACGAGTATAGAAATCGTACTTACATGAAAGCTCGAACTTCCGTGACCAGACATCCCGCGACTTCACTGGCTTGGCAGGGCAGCGTCACATTTCCTCGTAATTGTCGACCATTTGTAGCAAAATGGGACCAGGAATTAACACAGTCCCCAGCACGTGATGCTGTGAGATCTACTAGAACGACGCTGTTAAATGGCGCTAATAGTCAAACAATGGCTTTGTCTCAAAAGTCGCTTGGATTGCAGTACGGCAATGTACGCAAAAGCTGGCGACCAGTGCTCGGGAAACTCGCGTCGTTTCCCATTTTGCACCATCTGGTGCTTGAAACCGCGAGCTTTTTCACGAAACCAGAAGAGATGGAGTTTGACCTACCTCGGGATTTTCATACCAAGTACAAGCTGGGCGAGAAATTGGGAGAAGGGGCGTTTGGGAAAGTGTATTCGGCGATCCCGAAGCATCCGGAGACTGATTCGAAGGAGCTAATGCTGGAGTTCGCAGTCAAGGTGGTGTCCAAGTCGCGTCTTGTATGTCGTGATGACTACGCGGCACTGGAACGAGAAAAAAACATGATGCTGTTGCTGGGCGGCACGCTCAATGTTGTGCACTTTTTTGGGGCGTATGAAGATGATGAGAATGTGTACCTGGTCATGGAGCGTTGTGTGGCTGGGGATGTATCAGCACGGCTGGATGGAGAGAAGGAACTGGATCGATCGGCAAGTTTTCATAAACAGGAAGACCGGGCGAGAATGTACATGAGAGATATCGTACATGTGGTATGGCAATGCCATTTGCTGCAGATCTTGCACCGAGACTTGAAACTCGACAATTTTGTGTTCGCAGACGCGAATGATGACAGTCCGCTCAAGTTGACGGATTTCGGTGGTGCAACTTTTTTGACAGCGGGGGCGTTCTTGAACGACGTCCATGGCACGCCACTGTATACGGCACCAGAAGTACTCAAACGCAAGTACGCTTTTCCGTCGGACTTATGGAGCTGCGGCGTGATTTTGTATCGGCTGTTGAGTGGGCGCTACCCGTTTGTGTCTGGACCGTTGCTAGATGAACGCATTCTGCACGAAGCGATTGATCTGGAATGCTCGCCGTGGACAGAGATATCGGATGAAGCCAAGGATCTTGTGCACGGACTGCTGGAACGTGATGTTGACAAACGCCTCACAGCTGAGCAAGCGCTGCAACACCCGTGGCTTGCTCCAAGTGCGCCACTATCAACCGAAGCGTCCAGTACGGCTTCAGCTGCTGCAGTTGAAGCTACCAAGGGGACAATTGGTTTTGTGCTCAGCGGCACCCTCGTGCAAAGGTTGCAGCTTTACCGATCGCTTACTGTCTTGCAACGTGCCGTGCTGAACGAAGTGACCCGCTTATTGCCGCTTGAACTGAAGCGAGATGTGCTCGTACTCTATAGCGAAATTTCTTGTGATGGTAGTGAAGTCGTAGGGCTTGAAGAGTTTGCAGCATATGTGGCTGCAGGTGGCTACCGACTCACTCGTGGCGAGGTCAAGGGCTTCTTACGGAACTTGGACCTCGAGGGTACCGGTCTGCTATCTCGCAATGAGTTTTGTGCGGCGTTGCTGGATTGGCCGCAGCTTCAGAGCCAGCATCGTGACGAATTTGTCAAGTGCGCCGACCAGGTGTTTGACATGATCGATCGAGATGAGGACGGTCTATTGACAGTCGAGGACATGGCCGAGCTGATGCCTTTTAAAAAGAGCAAGAAGCACTTTGACCGGATCCAGAACGACCTCAGTCGATGCTGGCAAGACACAAATCGCTTGACCATGAGCAGCTTTGACAAGGAAGACTTGAAGCACCTGGTGCACATTTCTGCTGGCGCGTACGCCAATTATTCAAAGAGACTCATGCTCTAGTTGGAGACATAGGTGATTCTAGATGAACAGTTAGATGTATTTCCACTTAGCCTCGACCTGCGCAGGTGTCGCCTATTGGACATCAATACATATATGTATATTGAACATGCCTTCACCTGCAGGCAAAGGGAGCGAGCTGTCGAGCAGCAGACCGGCACGGCACGAAGCGTTTGTTGTAAAATGGGCTCAGTGGACGAAAAGTCACACGACGATGCTCTTCCCTACTGCAACGTGCAGCCCTGCTTGTCGCACGGGACGGTTCAAGAGCTGGTTCACGCGATGCAAAGCCATCTGCAGTTTCGACACTTTGCGCTCCTTCATGCACCTGTCTCGATCTCTGGGTTCCCTGCTACTGCTGCTGTTGCTGCTAGAGTCCTGGACATTGCTCGAGTCGAGACTCACACTGCGTCGCAAGCTGCGTGTCGAGTGCATCGGCGACGTCAAGGACGGACCCGTCGTGGACAGACTCGACGAGAGTTTCCTCCTTGCCACAGTCAACATAGTCCCGTTCATCCTAGTGCTGGCGTCCTTGTCCACGTTCGTATTCACGTTTTCAATCACCACGTCATCAATGTTTACAAACACGAGACTCACGGGTTTCGGCGCCAAGAGCATGACCTTCTTGACGTCTTGTAACGTGAGGCGGTTCACGGGGAACCCGCCCACGAGTTTAAACTCGCTCCCGACTCTCAGCGTGGTCGCCATTTGCGTCTCGTGCGTCACAGTGCTCACGAAAATCGCCCCCGAGCGCTTGCGCTTGAGCGTAAACCCTGGAGCGGAACAGCCGCTCCATAGGAACTCGACCGTCCGGGGCGCCGAGGCGAGTGGCAGCGAGAATTCAGACGACGACGTGGAGAAGAAGGACGAGGAGGAGAAGGAAGACGAAGATGAAGAGGACGAGGGGGTGGACGAGCACGACGTCGACTCGCACGTGCGACGGCGGCGGCTCTTGGTCTTGACTCGGGAGCGGGTCTGCACGGGTACGGGGGAGGCGCTGATGGTGCCGTCATTGACGGTCGTGGAGTCCTGCATGGGAGGTGAGGAGGGATGATAGGGGGGAGAGTACTTGACGTAGTGTTTTCGGTTGTGCAACTGGAAGTGAGTTCAGAAATTTGGTACTGGAAGAAGAAGTTGGAAGAAGTTGTGGACGTGCGTTTTGTTGTCGGGGACGAGGGGAGCAGTGGGAGCACGTGCAGTTTGGATGGCAAAATGGCGAATGCTCGGAATCTGGTACGTTGCCACGGGCAAAGCAGGGACCGAGTGTAGAAAGCCAGCGCGCGTAGTGGCCTTGATCTGAGACAGCTTTTTTTTATGCATGCGATCGCGTGCGGCGATACGGGGTTGACAAGCTGGATTTCAGCCAATGACGACGTGGGAGACCATGGCATAAAGCGACACATGGCGTAGAAAAAACGTCGGTTTTCGGCATAAAAGGCAGTCGTCATGACCATGCGCGATTGCCACGGGTCCGGCTTTTCCCGGATTTGCACGCTCAGTTATTGCTTGCAGTGATGCTGTCCGTCGGCCTGTCTGAACACGGCACGCCAAGCAAGATCGGGAGCCTGCGGTTCGTGCTGGCTCAATGCGGTGTGTTCCATCTTGTAGGCTGTATAGCGCTTGCACGACAACGGTTCTGGCTGATCGACATAAACCATGCAAATCGTAGTTCATTCGCTTGGTGTCATTAATTTGCAGGAGCATTTAGGAAAGAGCGCGGATCCTTTCGCACCCGTCCAAGTCAACGTGGTCGCACGTCCTTATTTTTCTGCGCCGGGCGGCCTATGGAAGACTTGACAAGCTGGCCAGCTGTACGACAGTGACATCCTAAAGCAAGTGTAGGTCGGTCCCCGTGGCAGTATACAGTTTTCTTTACACTAGTTCAATTCTTGCGAAAGCGGTTTCGTGTGATTTGAGTCCGTGCAGAGCAGTTCGTACGGCTTCACTAAGAGTGGAGGCAGCTGAACTTAGTACCTGGCTGTCAACCGTCAATATTTTATTAACTTGTATACGACATCTCCCCAGAAGAGTCGACTCTCGTTGTCGTATAGGTAGAAATAGCATATCTAAAGTGGTGCTCGGTTACCGCTTGGGAATATCGGACGGGCTAATTCTCTGCATGTTCTTTCTGTAGACGAAGCACTTCGGTCGGTACATAAGCTGACGGTAGGCTGTGGGCGAAACCGGTATCGTGGTGACCATTCTAATCTTGAGCAAGCCAGTCCGACACACACGGGGGTCGCTTGCAACTTCAACCCTTCCCCTTCCCTTCACCGCTTCACATAACGTGCGTCAGCGCGATGTCGCTGGGTTTTATCGCATCTACCTTGTGTCTTTCGATTCCGAAATCATCCTGATTTTACGTGATGTACACCACACCCACAACGACTACTTTCTCCTTTTTCGCCTCAGTCGGTCGACGGAGTAGTAGCCCAGCACTCCGTGTCTTCGTCGCTCGTCGCACCCATGGGCGACATTCCCATCCAGCTAGGCCACTACCGTCTCGGCAAGACGCTCGGCATCGGCTCTTTCGGCAAAGTCAAACGTGTGTTGCAAGCCCAAGTCAAGTCGATTCTCGCTTTTTTGTCGTTGAAACGTAACGCTCATTGTTTTCCGTGTATTTTATTCTTTTTTGGGGTTTCGTTTATTTATCCAGTGGCCGAACATGATATTACGGGCCATAAAGTGGCGATCAAAATACTGAACCGCAATAAGATCCGCAGCCTGGACATGAGCGAAAAAGTGCGGCGCGAGATCACACTACTGCGCCAAATGCGCCATCCACACATCATTCGTCTGTACGTTTCGTCGGTTTGTGTGAGAAAATAACGGGTTTTTTCAGGCTATTTAAGTTGATCGATTTTGCTGTGGATACTTAATCAGGTACGAGGTCATTGACACGCCGACAGACATTTTCATGGTGCTCGAGTATATTGCCGGTGGCGAGCTCTTTGACTACATTGTGTCAAAAGGACGGGTGCGTTGTGCTTGTTGTATGGAGGCTTTGTTGAGTGATGGCGTCTGATTTGAAGACTGGTTCTTCTGGTTTTAAATTCGGTGTGTACATGTGTTTAGCTGGCACCGGAAGAGGCCCGACACTTTTTCCATCAGATCATCTCAGGAGTAGAGTATTGCCACTTTCATCGGATCGTACATCGAGACTTGAAGCCTGAAAACTTGCTGCTAGATGCAGACAACAATATCAAGATTGCAGACTTTGGTCTGTCGAACAGCATGGAGGACGGCGACTTTTTACGGACGTCGTGCGGCTCTCCGAACTACGCAGCACCCGAGGTAATCTCAGGGAGTTTGTATGCCGGACCGGAAGTCGATGTGTGGTCCTGTGGCGTGATTCTGTACGCGCTGTTGTGCGGCAGCTTACCATTTGATGACGAGAGCATCCCCAATTTGTTCAAGAAGATTCGAGGCGGTATGTACTCGCTACCTAGCCACCTGTCCGAGATGGCACGCGACCTGATTCCGCGCATGCTCGTGGTTGACCCCATGAAACGTATAACGATCCCGGAGATTAGGCAACATCCGTGGTTCCAAGTTGATCTTCCGCCCTATTTGCAGCATCCGCCGGAGATTGTGGAGCACGAGGTAACGTGTCGCAGTGTCCGTATTGAGGGAATGCATTTTGCTGGTGTTAACCGTTTTTTGATGATGCAGACTTTTAAGATTGACGAAGAGTGCCTGTCGCAATGCTTGGCACTGGCCTATGCAGCAAACGTCGGCCACGATCAGCTCGTAGCACTGTTGATGAGGCGAGAGAATCATCCGCTTCGCGTGGCATACGAGCTCATTCTTGATCACAAGAATGCTAAGATTCGCATCGATGGTCAGTTCTCGGTGTTTCGTTGTGTATAGTTTGTTGTTATTCTGACAAACGCGAATTATGTCCTAATTTATGCATAGAATTGCGAGATGTACGGACGGTAGACAATAAGCCCAAGACTTTCTCTACTCCCGAACCGAGCACTTTGTTGCTGCCCGGACGAGGACCACTTCCTATGGCAGCGTCGCCATTGGTGACGCCCTCCTCAGCATTAGCTGACCCACGGAATTTTGGCGGGCGTGGTGTAATCCTTCCGGGGCAGGGCCCACGAATGTCAATCGCCGGAGGCAACAGCATACCTGGCTTTGAAGATGGCCACGGCAGTGCCGCGCCTACACCCAAGCGGCGGCGGTGGTACTTGGGGATTCAGTCAAAGAAAGAGCCGGCTCATGTCATGTCGGAGGTGTACAAGGCGCTTTTCGTGCTTCACTTTGAATGGAAGGTGGTAGCACCATACCGCGTGAAGTGCAGATGGCAATCTTCAGGAGGGGGCACAAGTGATGGTGGTGGTGGTGGGGAGAGTTCCGAGGAGGCAATGCTACAGCAGCAAATGCAGCGCATCAAGGTTGGTCTCCAGCTGTACAAGGTGCAGCAGCACATCTACCTGCTCGACTTCCAGCGTCTCGATGGCAATGCCTTCACGTACATGAACCTGTGTGCTCAAATAATCACGGAGCTCAAGACGCTGTCAGGCATTCGACCGCTTGCAAGTGGCCACGATCCCCGATTTGGCAGTGACGGTAGCGGCAACGTCAACTTGGCGCACATGCATCAGCACAGCCTGCATGCTCAGGGCGCCCAGTGAAGGTGCACGTTTCAGGTGTCGATCCAGCCCGTTTCAAACGCGCCGGTATTGTTTGAAGTGTCCGGTCTCAAATTTTGTTGGCAGATTACGAACACGAAGATGGGTAACAAGGCAAGTAAACATGGATATATCTTTGGATGTCACACATTTTATGATGAGCCATGAGCTTGATTGTCTACTGGAAGCAGATCACGTCGCGTGCACAAGATCTGTCGGCATTGGCAGCAGTAAGCTCGACGCCGGATCTGAACCTGGGAATCTGCTCTTGAGTACGCGACAGAAGTGTTACTTATGAGTCCTTACTCAAGTCTTCACACGAGTTTAAAACCATTGTCGGTTGACTATAGCGCTGGATGGGGTCAAGGTTGGATACGACGTGTGTTTGGTACCGACGCTTGGGTTTGTTCTTACTGAGGTTTGTCCTTTATTTGAAGGTAAAAACGTGCTACACTTCAACATGGCAGTGTCACTTGATTTTGTTGCCTTTCTGTTAGCAGATGCGGATTTGATTACATCATTTCACAGCAGTAGACGCTTTTAGGTCGCTCAGGATAAACTGATCCCATTTACGACATCTTGCACTCACGCTGTACTTGGCATCATATCAACACGACATCTTCGATATGATCTCGACGTCGCGTATTACATATCTCGTTCCAACGGTGCAACACTCCGCCTGTGTTATCGTCTTCAGATCTAATTCAATGCTATCGATATGATGTATCACAGTATAATGACGCAATCGTGCTTATCGCGTTAAGTGCGTCCTCCCTGAAGCACGCGTGTAGTTTATGCACACATGTAAAGTACACACGAATCGGATGTCGTATCTCCAAGCGGTGGTTTAAACGCATTATTACAATACAAAATTCCTACCTCTTCATCAAAATTTGACCAATCACGGTGCTCGATTGTGTATCCATCCATCAGCACCCGAGCACGACCATGCTGATGCCCAGCGCGCGGCGCCTTGTCACAGCGCTGTGTGTGCTGTTGCTGGCCAAAAACGGCTATCAGAAGCTCCGTCTGCTCGTCATGTCTATTGTACAGCAGCTCCGTACACTTACAGCGTCCAGAGCGTCCGCTACGCCGTCTTGGAAGCTCTTGAGCGTCTTTTTGAGCGACTTGAGCACCCATCGCGTTAAAAAAGTGCTGTTAGTAAGGAACCACTGCATTGTTCAGCTGCAAAACAGCATCGAGACATACAAGTAAGGCGTTGTCCATTATATCACGGTGGTCCGACGTGACTACGAGCTGATTTGGTCTAGTTATAGAGATATATAGAGGTATAAAGAGATATATAGAGGTTGATACTGATGTTGTTCTTCTTGATGTGCGTGTTTTTTTATTGTTGTAACTGTAGGGTGTTTGTGCCGCGTATTGGGGAAGGAAACAGCTTCATTTTGGATGCACTCATGCGCTCTGGCGTGGAGTTTGGCGCAGTGGCGTCGTCGGGATCCAAGAGATTTGTGCCCTTTGCATTGGCGCTCATGCCTCTGCTCTACTTGGGACTTAGCTATAAAATGCTGCGTGGAATTGTAGGCACGGACACTGGAGCTGTGGGCAAAGATGGTGTCAAGAAAGCGAGGAAACAGCACGAGACTCAACGGATTACGTTCAATGATGTGGCAGGAATTGATGGAGCCAGGAAGGAGTTAGAAGAAGTGGTCGACTTTTTGCGACACCCAGCTCGGTATCTAGCTATTGGAGCTAAAGTTCCAAAAGGAGTGCTGCTTTGTGGTCCATCGGGGACGGGCAAAACGCTGTTGGCTCGAGCTGTGGCTTCAGAGGCAGGTGTCGCGTTCTTGTTTTGCTCCGCCTCGGACTTTGTGGAGATGCTGGTGGGAAGAGGAGCTGCCCGGGTGCGAGATCTCTTCACGCAAGCCTCGCAGTTCCCGCAATGCATCATCTTCATTGACGAAATCGATGCGCTGGCAAAGGTCCGTGGTGGACTCAACTCGAACGATGAACGTGAACAGACGTTGAACCAGTTGTTGACTGAGATGGACGGATTCGAAGGAAATGCCGACGGAATTATCCTGATTGCTGCTACAAATCGTCCAGAAGTTTTGGATCCAGCTCTGTGTCGCCCTGGCCGCTTTGACCGCCATGTCTACGTTGGCCTGCCCGATACCCAAGGGCGTGAAGAAATACTAAAGGTGCACTGTCGCAGAGTGCGCCTGGACAACGAAGTCGACCTATCTGTCGTCGCGGAGGAATGTGGTCATTCTGGTCAGCGCTCAGGAGCTCAGTTGGCAAGTCTGGTCAATGAGGCTGCACTGTTGGCAGTGCGTCATGGTGAGACAAGTATTAAGCACATGCACTTCGAACTCGCGATGAACCGCGCTTTCGAGTCGCAGACGCGCAAGATATCTGGATCTTCATTCGAGGTGACGCTGGAGAACTCCATGTAGAACTCAAGCTCGTCCGTTTATAAGTGTTCCATCCACCACTATGAAAGGAACACCGCATAGATATTCTGAAGTACAAGTGCTGCGTTTGAGGGCAAAAATGCGATTGTATGTTGCAAATATTCGTACCCAATTAAGCATATGGATCTTGCTTTACTTGCTCTGCTCATCATGTCAGTAATTACTGCTAAACATCTCAAAAAGAGCGGACAATTAAGTGCATCGACAAAGTGTCGTCCAAAGCTTCACATTATTGACCACGAGCTTGTGCGTGATCTCTTTGTTGGCCGTCAAGTAGGTGGAAATAATGCAAGTGGTATGTCTAATCAACTATTCCTGCAGCAATTGAGTTCCGATGTAAATTCTTAATGGTATCGTTCAAAGCTTCACGCACACCCCACTACGTTATAGAACCGAAGGCAAGCGACATCAGTTTTCTCGGATCCGGGTTTATTTCAGCACATGTTTCTTTGCTGTAAGGGGTACTTTTTGAAAAGCACCAGCATTTTGCAAGCTGGTAGACGTACACATTGTAAGTATAGGATAGGAATAGCAGACAAGGCCAACGCGAACCGCGAGCAGAAAACCAGAACAGGGACACAGTACTCAACCCACAAAATCTGTGCTACTTGAAATCGTAGCGCGACCTGATGCTCTCGTAAGCTCGACGCAACATCCAGCCGTCGCCGTCCGTGATGGTCATCGAGCTACCAGCCATCATGATGCATGTGGGCCAGTCAAGATTCGGTTTATCCGATTCCTCATAGAAGTCGGGTAGACCGTAGCCGTGACCGATTTCGTGAGCAATAATCGTGAGCTGTTCCATGTCGATGCTCTGCAGCATGTTCTCCAGATTGACTTCTTGGCCCCAATCATAGCCTAAGCCACCTACTAGATCATCTTTTGGCCACAAGGACAAGTCGAACGGCTCACCTTTGCATTCGCTCGTGTCTGCCCAAGTGTTCGGCGCATTGTCCAAGAACCGGTAGCAGGTTTGAGGACACTGGGGAACTCCTTCAGCATCCAAATCACCTTCGTAAATCAGTCCGAGTGAATCGTCCTTCCAGTCCAGTAATGACGCGTCCGTGACAGCAAACCCAACCACATTGATCTCGATCTCGTCGTACGGCCAGCAGCCATAGCCGACAAGCCAACGGTTCCAAGCTGCATACTGACGCTGTAGCATGGGCTTGAATTTAGCTGCCATGGTCTTGGAAAGTTGTTGCTTACTATCCCAGCGGACGCAGTAGTTAAGTGAGCCCTTATTCTTGACGACGTGGTCAAAGATCCAATTCTTGTTGCCCGTTTGGTTGACACCCATGCGGTTCTCAAAGACCCAGTCAACATCTTTGGTTGTCACGTATTCGTCCGGATCGCCAATGACACATTCCCCAGGCTTGGAAGTCACCGTTCCGAAAGAAGCGTGTTCACCTTTGCTAGAAGACACATGCGTCTCCCCTGAGCCTTCCTGTGTTACCGATGACACAGAATCAGAGGACGAAGAGGATGTTGATTTAACAGGTTTCGAGGGGACTTCGGCTCCGTCGCTCTCTTCGTTCGTTCCGGTAGACGTGGTTGATGAATCTCCTGTTGACGAAGAAGCCAAAGAGGGTGCTGATGCAGTTTCATTCGAAGGCGTCAACGAATCTTGAGCGTCTTCATCATCGGAGTCACTGCACTCGAGACTGAAGTCACTCTCCTGGCTGACGTCTTCATCAGAGCCACTGCATTCGAGACTGAAGCCATTGTCCGGTTTGACACCTTCATCGGATCCACTGCATTCGAGACTGAAGTCGTCATCCGCATCCATTTCTTCATCCGGGCTCTTGGAATTCTTGTCTTCCGAGCCCTTCGTCTCGTTCTCGTGTCCGTTCGACTCACCGCCTGGAGACGTTCCAGCGTTCGACCCCGTCGGGAACGTCCAATCCGTTTGGTCTCCATTTCCATCCCCTCGGTCAGTTGGTGGCATCCAGCCTTGGTCAGTCGGGGGTATCCAGCCTCGGTGATCGAAGTTCCCACCCGATGTCCACCCTTGACTACTACCGTGTGAATCCGGCTGCACCCACCCTGGATTGTTGCTGTCGTCACCTCTGTGACTACCTGTCTGGATCACCGTTGACAGCAAATAGGTCGGCTGGGGCTGCTGGTCCGAAGAAGGTGGTGCCCACTGCTCAGGTGACTCAAGGTTTCCATCACCAGTTGCTCCAAAAGCACCGTCCTTATCGCTCGTCTCGTCCCCAGGAGCTACCGTGCCTGGGGTCTGAATGATATCGCTCGTGCCCGCAAAGTCGACAGCCGAAGAGGTAGCAGCTAGAGCTGCTGCAATCAGCACTACACTTGAGTGCCAAAGATGTCTTGGCGACATCGTGGACGAATGAACAATGAGCTTTCATTAGTTTTTGTAGACAAGTGACGTCGGACGTGGTGCTGTGTTCACATTTCAACGATAGGGATTGAAAGACTGCTGCCACTGCAGATGCAGGTTGACAGCTTCGTACTGTATTGTCACCACGATGAAGAGATCCGACAGTTCTCAGCGATCAGCTGGCTTGATCTCATCTCATTGTGAAGTGGTTTGGACCTCTACTTGGCCAGAGATACACGGTGTAAAGGAGTCACGCGTAGCGTTCGTCACCCTGATGTGTAGATATTGTACCGTGTTTCAGGTTTTATTCATGCTTCAACAATGCTTTCTTATGGTATTCAAGCATGAAAATGTTTCCGGACTGTGTTATAGACCACTTGCCGTTCATTGATCGTGCAAGAAGTCGTTGTCATATCGCAATCACATGCGGCTCAGCGTTTATCGCGTAGCATTACTTGCGGCAACGATGGGCGAGCTGCAGCAAACCTCGTCTGGACTCATTCCGACTCTACAAATTAGGTAACTTTGTCCTGTTGGACAAAAGCTCATGCGCGTACGTTTTGGTTGTATCGCAGACACACTTCAAGTGAATGAATGTGCGCTGCCGCCTTGTGCTAGATCACTTGACGACTTGAAGAGGTATCTCGTGACAAAAGCCTTCTTGGTCCTGGATACAACGTTACTTCGCCTATAGGGTCATGAAGTGCGTATTCCGAAGGACTTCGAGTTTAATTGAATTGTCGATTGGAAAGGGACATGGGTAAAGGAGAGCCCATGTATTTACTAGTACTTCGTGGCTGTTCCATATAGACACCCAAGTGAGACGGGCAGCCGAAGCACAGCTTGATCAAGCAAAACAGTATCATTGCATTCGTCACTATTCGAACGCGGGACGACAGCCAAGACTGCACTCTTACTGTGATATCACTGTTTGCAACGGCGATGCAGATGATGCCTTTTGCGCCAATATTTGTGTGTGTTTAGCTCGTGGGTATGTGTAGGACATTCAAGCGTCCTGGACTAAAGATTGACACTGTAGAAAACAGTGGCGACGACTAGACGCCTGGTCTTGCGACCTTAGAGACGACTTATTTTGATCGTCGAATCGCTCCTCTTGATCAACAGGTGCTATCTGTCGATTGTGGTACGTGCGGAGAAATGAATGGTGGACCATCGACTGCGATTTGTGCTCGCCCGGCTCTATAAGCGATCTAAAGTTGAGGTTCAAAGAACGTTTAGGCTGCTTCGAAGCACATTTCACACGTGAACCATAGTGTTGATACACGAAAAAGCTGCCTCCAACCAGATAATGTATCGTGTGCCATACTCGATTCACTAAACCCACAGCCATGTGCCTACTTGACGTAGTAGTTAGCCGAACTTTGGCTTTACGTGAATACCGAAAAGCTTCACGAATTGACCGCCTGCAATGGAAAGGTTGCGTATTGTTTGTCGGCGCGATGTTAAGCTAATTAGAGTGAGCCTCCCTAGAAGATTGACGAGTAAGGTAGTGGCCACAGTCAATCTGCATCTTTCTCGTAAGAAATGCACTTACATCGTGTCTACGAAACAAATGGGCCCTCGTGAAATCCAGCTCATAAACTGATTGAGGCTTGAAGGCGTCGAGGAAAAGTACGTGACCTCTGTTGCCTGAATGAAAGGTCAAGGTATGATGAAAACAAAACAATGACATGCTCGGTACGCAGAAGATATGATCTTGACGGGCTGTGACGAAAGCTGGGAATGCCATTGGATTAGCTGTATCGTTCGGCTTGCCGTAGAACAACAACTTTCCATTGATCCTACGTAGTTACAAAACCTATCCGTGAAGCAAATCTACATTCCAGCGCTTAACGCTGCTATCTATCATCTTGACGTGGTATGATGTATCTAGTCATACTCTTGACGTCTCTAGCTGCACGATGGCGCGTTGGTCATGATATGGGGTCATGGCATGTATGAGATAAAGGAGGAAGCTGTGGTGCTTTACTTGCCCTTTGATATGAGTCGTTCAGTCCATAAAACTGAATCGAAGTTCGAGATAAGCTATTCAATGGCGTCTCGAAGAAAATAGTGTGAATGCTGCTGTTGTGCCTATTACCCCAGTCGAGTATGCCCAGCCAACACGGTGGGCCCTGGTCTTCCACCTTTGGTGGCGCACCACTTTTTCCATCACTGTTTTTGTAGAGCGTGTGTGTGTGAACACGCTACTTGCAGACTCTCGTGCCGTCGCAATGTATGACTGACCAAAAGATATCAACTTTTGCATAACTACCAAAGAAGGGAGGACCTGCGAAATCGTGTCTAGAGAGATGTACCCCGCGCGACATATTCAACCCTTATCTTACGCACACTTACTATTAGCTTCGCCCGCCCCCGGATCGCACTTTTTTTCTTATACTGTACACCAACGCACGGTGAGATCGTATCCATGTGCACGTTGTATAGCTAAGATGGTATGATGACTTTAGTGTCGCCTCACCAACGGTGCTCGCACTCTCATATTGCTCGATTAATAAAACGCTTATGCTGTTGTTGAAAAGAACGACGCTTTCCTATGCCACCAGTGAGTCGTTTTATCACCACTAGCTGGCCCTCCAGAAATTGCTTGCTTCTCAAGCCTTCGCAAACGGTACGTCCTCCTGGCTAGCATAATCCCCACGCTGTTCGTCTCAGCGACAACAGGTTGCAAAATCTGTTGCTGCTACTGGTCTATCTCATCGATTTTGGTGGCACATCGCTCAGTAGCTTGTAGCTTTTCGGGTA
>JH598009.1:0-43568 GCA_000173235.2 Hyaloperonospora arabidopsidis Emoy2
GTAACGGGGCACCAGTCGCTTGTTCTGTTCAAAGTACAAGCTACTTTCACTGAAACACAGAAGTAAGTAGGTGCCTCGGGAATTCACGTACACGCCGTCGGTGCAGAGGAAGGTTTCAACACGAGAAAAAAGGGTAAAAAGTAGAGCTGTATTTAGTATCGGTTAATTTTATTCACGTACACGCGTCGTGCAGAGGAATTCACACGAGAAAAGGGTAAAAGTAGAGGTATTTAGTATCGTTAATCCCTGTTAATAAATCTACTAGTCTTCTTCTAACTATATTAAAATCCAAACATGTATGTAACTATCTGCTCACCACTCATTGCGTTTTTCTGTCGTGGCTCGGCTTTATTGGTTTATATCATTCATCTATATGAACCCAATGAGCAGTGTGTTACTTCTACACCACAATATTACATGTTAAGCAAATATTGTGAAAATATGATGTCTGTCATAACATAATATCCATACTTGATATTTACTGAATGTAAAGTATCATGTAACGGAAGCACTCCGTTACATTTATAAGAGCTCATGACTATCTAAACTTATAGGAACTTAGTTGTGTAGAGCTAGGTGACTTCTAGAGTCATAGGTCTTTATCTGAAGAAGATCTGTGTAGCTCCGCTACACTTGGTAGCACTTCTATTCAATCCTACACCGTAGTCGCAAAACGACTAATCCTATGTTGAGATGGAAAGCCTATCTCATCTCTTTGAGGCGCAACGCCTCGCGCCTTAAATCTTCGAGCATTAATTGGAATTATACAGTTCGATCTTGTCGTGGTTCAAGGCCCAGAAGTGCTCAATGCGTGGATGGAAGCCTTTATACAATTTGAGGTCACGTAAATCAGACGGATCCATGGCCATGTGGAGTCGGCTATGCCAACACTCTACATTCCTATGCTCCATGACGAACCTAAGGCTCGCCAGCTCGTTCTGAGTGTAAAGACTTTCGAAGGAAAGTGGGAGAAAAGATCCTTCTCTATATATATGAAGTCGAAATGGCGATGAGCGCCGCTATGCTGCAAACCAGGCACCGTAGAGTTGGAATGGCCATATCATAAATTGGCGGAAGGGTCAGATAATGTACCATGATGTGTGATACGTCTGTAGTCGCCGCGTTCATACGTGGAGTTCTCTTCAGAGACAGATGAATTGCGTGTTCGCACCGCCTAATCTGGCACATCGAGTGCATTCACGCTTCTAATTCCCCCAACAGGGAAGAAAAGGTGTCGGACTATGTCCAAGATTTAATAACTCTTCTCGCTTCTATGCAGTTCGATACTCCCCCCGAGGATGTCTACGCACCATATTTATGAAAGGGGTTCGTACTGAGCTTGCTAGGACAGAATGTTTTCGTGTCCATCCCGCTTCCTTTGATGAGGTGGTGGACGTAGCGATAAGTGCTGATTATAACTATAAATAGGCTCTAAAACGGGTTACACAAACGGTTGTGATAACAAGGTATATTGGTGTGGTACACACAGAAAGTGATCAGTGTCACTGATAAGGCGTACTTTTGTATCACATACGCTAAGCGATAATACCGTACCCTATCGGTTATGGTTAGAGGATATCTATCGTAATAGGGTCTTCATAGAGGCGACGTAATTGTGGTGTGGTACACAAGAAGAACTATGATGAGGACCATTCGATTAGGTAGCATAGTTTTAAGGTTAAAGACGTAAGTGAGGTTTATTATCGCTATAAATCAGTAAATATATTCAGTTCCTCGTTTGATCAGTTTCAGACACATGACTTTCTAAGACGTCTCTGGTCGTAAGAGTTAAGTACCTGAGTTAAGGCTAAGTACTCTTGGGAATTTGTGCCACGTGATTCGGTGGAGTCGTAGTCCCCTGAACCAGGACGAGAAGCTTACGAGCTTGTACATACACTTAGAGTTGGGTATCACTATATGTAAGGCCCTTTAAGTTAATACCCGTTTAGTTTGATGTACTTCTAGACTCGTAGAGTCTAGAAGTCTTCCTCTGACTAAGCAGCAAGGGTAGCTACACTTGGTAGCACTTGTATTCAATCTACACCTGATTCTGGTGAAGACTGTTCCTCTGTAAGGATGGAAACAAAGATAACCCTCTCTGAGGCCCAAGGATTAGCGCTGGAGAAACTCAGAGTGCTAGTCGGAAACGAACAAGTGAATCTAATTCTTGCACAAGGTCCTGACGTGATTCATGCACGTCTTGACGCTTTTATGCAGTTTGTGTTCACTTTGATTGGGCAAGTACGCGACCATTTGGCATCGGTTATGCCTACTCATTTTGTTCCCGTACCTGATGAAGAGCCAAGGGCTCGCCTCCTTGTCTTGACTGTAAAGACATTTGAGAAAAAAGAAGGGGAGAATCTTCTCCTGTGGATCAGAGAGGTGGAAATGGCCATGAACTCCGCTATGCTCCAGTCGGAGCAACAGCGAGTTGGGATGGCTATCTCAAAACTGGGTGGCCGAGCCAGAGAATGGGCTCTCACGTATAGCACGTCGGTAGACGAAGCTTTCCCCACATGGTATTTGCTAAAACAGCGAATAACCCGGGTGTTTGCTCCGCCTAATCAGACATACCGGGTGCGTTCTCGTTTCCTATCTGACCATCAGGGCAAGAAAGAAATATCGGACTATGTCTAGGAACTGGGAACTCTAATCACTGCCATGCTGCGTGATGCCTTACCAGAAGTGGTTTCGGTTACCATCTTCATGGAAGGTATTCGTACGGGCGTGGCTCGAACGGAAGCATTCCGGGTACGCCCCACCTCCTTTGAAGCGGCTGTGGATATCGCGTTGAACGCTGAGTTCAACTTTAATGCAGCCCGTTTTGGCATCCATGGGTACAACCCAAACTCGGCGAACTCATTTAGTTTATTCAAAAGGCCGGAGCCTATGGACCTCAGTCTCGCCGAGACGGACGAAGAAGCAGCGCTTCGAGCTGTGGAACAGCATCGAAACACTCGACGGTATTTCACGTGCGGAAGCACAAAGATTCTGCGACCTAGTTGCCCTTTACGCAGGGCATGCCAGGCTACTTCAGGCCGAACTCCCGCCGCTACAGAAGTCTGGTACGGTGCGGGAAAACGTAGACTAGGTTTTGTTGAGCCTCTAGGAGGCAGTGGCGAGCTGGGTTTAGCCCCAAGGAGTCCCGTGCACTCTAACACAGAACGTGAACACAAGCCAGGCTTGTTGGTCGCAAAGGCGACTGTAAAGGGCTTCGACAAACCCTGGTCGATGCTGATCGACTCCGGATCATCCGGTAATTACGTTAGATGCTGTTCCCGTGAAGAGAATCCACGTTATGTTGAGGCGATAAAAGCGCACAAGGGTGATACGAACACTGTTCGCTTGGCGACAGGAACTCTAGTCACCGCACCCAAGGTTCCTGTGAACTTGGGTGTGAAGTTTTTCGATTTTGATAGTATCGAACGCTGTTTAGTCCTTGATTTGGACTCGAGATTTGATCTCATTCTTCGTATGGCTTGGTTTGAGCGTCATGAGTCATGGATCGACTGAAGGTCCAAAATATTAGGCGCCACGCGCACCGCCTCTATCGGAGCTTTGGAGAGTCATGAACCCATCTCTGCTAGAAATCAGAAGCGCTATTGGCGCGAGCCACGGCTGACAATGTTAGTGTGCTGGACAATGGAATGTCAGATTTAGTTGATTCTGACGATATCAAAGACATGAGTATAGAGCAAAGCTCGATATGTGATAGTGAAGTGGCACATACTCCGTTAAGTGGTAGTCGTTGTGAGAGCAACGTACTAAATGCTGAAAGCATTGATGATCAAGGGTCATCTCATTGAGGGTTGAACCCATAAAATGAGCGTGGAGTGGCACGTAAGTACCCATTGAGTGACGTTGGCTGTGATAGCGACGAGCTGAATTTTAATAGTAACATTGTTGTTGAAATATCAAGGCATCCCGAGCCCGGATCAGCGGATGCATGTGAAGTGGCACGTAATCCACGTGATGACGATGTCATGTACAATGACTCGCTATCGGATGTCAATAGTGACGTCAGCTCTGGTTAAAAGCAAATTACGTTCAATGACGGTATCGATCAGAGAGATACGAATCACACATCGTGTGCTGTGTCACAAATTGATGATGACTGTCAGCTGTATACACTCGTCAACGGAGTAACTGGTGCCTGTGATGGTAAAATTAGCCTTGAGGTTATATCCTCGTTAAGTTCGCTTTTAGAAGTCGAAGAGTTGTCGGTCGATGAGTTTTATCACTCGCTAAAGAATGGAGACCTTTCAGAGGTGGGTTCATTCGACCCGACATCATAGAGTTAAATTCTTCTTCACTTTTGGATAAAGCCGTTCTGGAGAACACAAAAGCAGCACTCAGTGCGCGTAGTGGGTCAGCAATATCGAAAGACCCTCATGATCCCTTTTATTCCTTAGTCAAGGAATTTCAAGATGTGGTGTGCTACGACCCGCTCTCGGTTCTACCTCCAGATAGAGGTGTGCGTCATGAAATTGTGTTAGTTCCTGGTACTAAATACTGTGTCACACGACAGTGGACCTTGCCTAAGGAGCAATGTGATGTCATTGATGACTTCTTCCGTGCTAAGCACGAGGCAGGAATGGTACGTGAGAGTAAATCTCCACATTTGACACCGACATTTTGTGTCAAAAAGCCGAACGGCAAGTGACGTATTGTGCATGCTTATAACAAGCTTAATGCGACTACTATTCCGGTACAGACACCCATTATTCGAAAGGATGTTCTTCAGAACAACATGGTTGGTTGTACTATGTATAGAGAACTCGACTTGACCGATGGATATTACCAATTGCTCATGCGAGCGAGTGATATTCCGCTTACAGCAGTGAGCACTCCGAGTGGTATGCTATGGGAATGGCTGGTGATACCCCAAAGGCTGTCTAATGCTCCGGCAATATTAATCTTCTGGTGACGCAACTTGTCCACCCACATCGGGATTACGTACAGACGTACTTTGATGGCATTTTTGTCCATATTCGTGCCAAACAAGGTCGGTCAGATGTTGAAAATCACATCAGTCATTTGCGAGCCGTGATCGAGTGCATGCGCACTAATAAATTGTACTTCAACGCGTCTAAATGAATTTTTGGTGCAGAGGAGATTCCTTTTCTCGGATATTTCATTGGTAAGCGCGGCCTTCGAGCGGACCCCGCTAAGGTAAAATCTATAGTGGACTGGACGATTCCTAAGAATCAAAAGGAATTGCGTAAGTGGCTTGGCCTTGCCAATTACTTACACAAATACAGTGAAATTTACGCTGATATGGCTCGGCCATTAACTGATATCCTTAAGAGGGTCATAGATTGGCGCTGGGCGCTGGGACAACACCCATGCCGACGCATTTTGGCCAATCAAGGAGAGTCTTCTCCATGCTCCCATTTTGGCGTTGCCAAATCCTGAATACCCTTTTAGTGTTGTCTGCGATGCATCCGACTTTGCCATCGGCAGCGCCCTGTTACAAACAGATGCTTCAGGCCGCGAGCGAGTTATCGCATTTGAATCTCGTCAGCTGAAAGCTGCTAAAAAAGACCATTCCAGTTCATGACAAAGAGCTACTTGCTATGAAATATGTGCTCGTCAAATTTAGAGTCCATCTGCTTGGCTCCAAGCCATTCGTCGTCTATACGGATATTGTGTTATTACGCACGTCGACACAGTTGACTCACCTCTCTCAGAGAATGGCTCGGTGGATTTTCTTCTTTGCGGAATATAGCTTCGAGGTGAAGTATGAGCCAAGCAAGCAAAATGTGTTGGCAGATGCCCTCTCTCGCAGACCTGATTACGAGCTTGCTCATGTCACGACTTTGACGTCTCCTATTAAGGAGTTAATTCGTGTGGCATATCCACGAGATCCTTAGTGGGTGTTATTGTTTCATGCCCTTGGGATTAAAAGATACAAGGAATCGGAAAGTCAATTTTCTGCACGCTTGCGGGCCAGCCTACATCAATAATTCCATCGATAATGGCCTCTTGTGCGATCGCACAGATGTAGCGGATACCGCTCGCATTGGTGTGTCTCACAATGAAGATATAAAGTATTAAATTCTCTTTGAGACCCACGATACTGCCCTCAGTGGGCATTTGGGCCGGGAAAAGACTTATGGCTCTGTGAGTCAACACTACTGGTGGCCCAAACTCTGCAAATGGGTGAGCACATACGTGCGTACATGCAAATCGCGCCAGCGGGTCAAACACTCGGCACATTCGGCTACGCGACTCGCCAGTTTACCTGTTCCCACGGGGTGTTGGGAGTCAATCAGTATGGATTCTGTGTTTGGTCTTCTCAAAGACTGTGATGGCAATACGGGAATTGTGGTCTTTGTTGACCGTTGAAGCAAGATGGATCACTTCGCAGTGGTGCCGGATTCCATCGATGGCAAAGGTACAGCTATGCTGTTTATCGGTCGAGTGTTTCGTCAACACGGGTTGCCTCTAGCAATCATCTCTGATCGCGACCCTCGCTTCACAGGCAAGTTTTGGACTTCCATCTTCAAGGTGCTTGGCACGAGATTGGACATGTCCACAGCGGATCATCCTTATACCGATGGTCGCACTGAGCGGGTTAATTGCGTCATTGGTGACGTTCTTCGCAGTTTTTGTGCTGAGTCGCCACGGACTTGGAGCTCGATGCTATCTGTCATTGAGTTTGCGTTGAACAATGTTGTTTATGCCTCTACCGGCTGTACTCTCTTCTATGTGGATAGCCTCACACACCCCTGCGTTCCGCTCACGTTACCACTACGTGGTTATGGGCTTGGTGGGGGAGAGTCTGCTGATAATATTGTTGAAATCAGCCCTAACACGATGCAGAAACAAGTGAGCGATTTTCTCGCGACGCGCTTTATTGTATTACAACACATGCGTGATGCAATGGCTGATAGCCAAGATAAACAACAGAAAAGTCAAAGCTGATGATAAAGGCAAAGGATGTATTGATTCTTATGAATTTGGAGACAAAGTCTTTCTAAGTGCTAAAACCTACCTACAAATGTAGTGTCTGCCGTCTTCAAGACAAAGTTACGTCCGCTCTTCATAGCGAAGAAAGTCATTGCCTAAACACTCAATCTTCCGCGCAAGTTGTGCACACACCCAGTGTTTTACGTTGGCTTGCTTAAGCCATATCATGATATTTCTCTTGTTGGACGAAAGGCGTTTGCGCCTAGAGGAGGGACGTCGTCCCCGATAACTGCATCTTCGCCAAGAGCTACACCTGGCTATCCAACCGTGGAAAATTGTACTCCACCTTCCGCAGTCGCTTGACGACCGAGTCTATCGAACCGAGACGGTTCATCTGCTCACGCAACTGAGCCAACTTAGTCAATGACTGTTAATGAGCGCGTTGTACTTGGTCAAGGTTCTCCCGGAGTTGCTTCCTCTCAGTCCCAGACTGATTCAGTACAGTCTGCACGTGAGTGAAAGACTCTCGGAGTCGCTTCATCTCTGACACCAAGTCTTCATGATCCTGTACCGACACATCGAACCCCTCCTGCGGTGCTCGACGAGCAAGGGAACTTACAGTTCCATGTGGACAGGTTTCTTGAGCGGCGTTGTCACAAAGTTCAATACCATTATCTGGTGAAGTGGCGTGGGTAACCTGAGTCTGAGAACTCATGGGGGTTTGAAGTACCCCTTCAGTAAGATTGCCCGTATGCCGTTGACGTTTTTGAGCGTCGCACCGAGGGTCAGCTTGAACCCCAACGCGCTTCCCACCAAGGTGTAGGGGTGTACGGATCACTCGCTAATACTGAGAAACCCGCGACTGTGGGTGTAGGGGTGTACGGATCACTCGCTAATACCGAGTAACCCGCGACTGTCTCTACAGTCAAAACAGTGGTGGTTGGATCAGCAACTGATTTTGCGTACTGCATGCGTTACAGCGAACGTAGCTGGCCTTTGGCCTTCAGCTTAGCAAAATCATAACGCAGTTTGCGCTCTAACCGAACGTCGATCTTGGAGGAACTAAATCGAAGGGCATTCATGCTGGACAAGCGAAGTGCCCTATGAGACCAGCGAGTGAACGTATTATCATCTTCTACCTCACTCTCGCCGGGGTACAAAACGACCGGGATCGTTTTTTGCGTTGGTACAGAGGCACCACGTGCTTGTTACATCAATTTTATATGATACTCGAGTATCGTCGTCGCTTCAGGCGTCAATTATCTCTCTCTGAGAGCATGTCGTCAGACGTCGTAGCCTCACGCCCTGTGGGCCAAGTAGTCAGGGGCTGTCCTGCGAACTTTCGCAACAATTCATCACGCTTGAATTCTTGAAGCGATAGTCCGAATACGCTTCAGCAATAGCTAATGTCTGAGATAGACGTCTCGCTCTATCATTCCTCTCGATATAGCAATGCTGTTGCTCATCGAGCTTGTTGGTGATGATAGGCTCATCAAGTGTGGTTGAAGCACGCAGCACTGTCACTGCTTGAGCCGTGCTTCATTCTGGGAATGTATTTGGCGCTATCCACACATGTTCGCGCGACGCTGTCGTGGCAAATCCGGCGGTTTCACCCTCTTCTACGACAGTGTCACTGTGGTGAAGTGGGTTCTCAAAACTGCATGTTGAGCCCCCAAAACACTCACTGCGCCGGACTGTCAACTTACGCGGGAGGGTACCTTGATTCTGCGTATGGACCTTAACTCACCTTGTGTACCCGTCGGCTGGCGGTTTGCACTCTTCGGTCGACTCGGATGGAGAGGAAGATGTTTCGGTCTTGATTGAGGTGAACCTGAGCCCCAAGTGGATACGCTTCACTGGGTGGGCCGGTAAGTGTCCACTCAATCGACCCAGTCGAGAGTGGACTTATAACCAGGTTCTTCAGGTAGCTTGTCGATTCTGGCCCTTACTGTGCTCCTTGACTGTGTCGTAGGTAGACCGCTTCCGATTGCGGGTCTTGAGTGGGGTGTTGCTACTCGACGAACCCACAGACCAAGTATTTTCTGGGGTCTATCTGCACTTGAGTCTTAACTCGCAGCTGTCCTCGACAGGGGGGAGGGGCAAAATCTCCCTTCTTCGGAACAAGCGGGTAGACTTACCAAGTTCCTTAACGCACGACGAAGTCGCGCCACGTGGATCGCAAATTGAGTAGTATTTAGTATCGTCCTATCCTTTAACTTCTTTAGTCTATCCTACCCTTGTGTTCTGGATCTTTATGTGACTGGTCAGCAGCAGCCGAATCTTTAGGGACCAGGTCTACCGATGAGAGACCAAGGTCTACCATCGAGGAACCCAAGTCTCCTCTTGGGGACCGGATCCACCAATGAGAGCTTGTAGTCACCTTCTCTCGGCACCGCTTAACCGGTATTCGAGCAACGGTCTTCTCCTTGATTGGCTCTGCGGGTCCCTCTTCCCCGAGAGTCTGACCACTTTCATGACTCCATCTACCAGGCGCCCTTTCCTTGAAAGTATCTCCTTGTCCCTTTGTTCCGATATTCCCTGGGTACATTATCTTTCATGAGCGCACTTCACCACAGCCGCCCCTTGCACTTGTTCAGCCGGACAGCTGTTTGAGCAAGTGCATGACGTCACCGCCCCTCTCTCGTAAGTTTGTATGCTTGATCTCCGTTAGTCGGTCTTTGTCTGATTGATGCCGTTCTAGCCATGTCTTTGCCTGGGTCGGACTTACCCCCTGAGGAAATCCCTTCGGTTGACTCCACCCTGGTAGTCCACCCGCCAGATTTAAACATCGTTCCGTCGTCGGATGACACGACTGCCGACTTCCCTGATACGTTGGTCACATTTGTGGGTCGTCTCCACTCAGTCGGCCGTCACGATTGTTGACTAGTCTGTCACGCTGACCGCGTCGGTGGGCGACCCGGTCGCCTCCACTCGGTCGGCCGTCCCGACCGTCGATTCGTCTGCCACGTTGGCTGAATCAGGGGGAGACCTGGTCGCCTCCACTCAGTCGGTCGTCACGACTGTCGATTCATCCGGCACAGTGGCCGCATCGGGGGGCGACCTGATCGCCTCCGCCCCGTCGACTGCCAAGACCGTTGCCTCACCAGCCTCGTTAGTCGCGTCGATGGACGTCCCGGTGACTTCTACCCCGTCGGCCATAACGGCCCTACGGCCCATTCGCTTCGCAGTCCGACCTCCACTCTGTGCGCCAGACCTTGGTAGACCTCCAGTCTGCCGTGGAGTCTCATGCACGCTGCATGGAGGCATGTGAGCGCCGGCTTACGTCGACTGCTCTCTCCGGCGATTACTGGATGGCCCGATGTGGACGACTGGTAGATGAGGTGCGGGACCGCTCCAGCCTGATGGTCCAACTCCGCTGGAGTTACAGTATGATGTGGCGATGGTCAAGCATCTAAGATGACGGATACACTATACGCAGATCCAGCAGACTCTCATCGAGGCCCAGCTGGACGATGCATCTCGAGTATCTTGACAGAAATCGGTTCCTCCCCCCCAAAGCGACCGCCCCACCCAAAGGATCCAGTTCGAGGAAAGGTCCCACTTTAGACGACCTCCCTTCCTCCCAGAGTTTGGGCAAGCAGCCTCGTCGGACATCCGTCTGAATTTCCACCCACTCAAAAAAGTCCTCGAAGCTCCGCGTGTCAGCCACCCTGGCTTCGTCGACGCGCCCTTTGGAAGCGTCTGATGGGCCTTCGCCTCCCGTCGAGTTGGAAATTTTTGATAACGGCTCGAGCGTAGGCAGCGAAGTGGTGCGGGCGACCTTGGCCAAGTTGCGGTCTTCTGGTCGTCACCCCGCTAAGATTACGAAACCTTTAGCCTCGGTACTATCCAACCAGTCTCCCAGTTCCCCCGCCGTCAAGTGGCCTTTCTGGCCTGCAACCGATCCGGTCGATGCGTCGGCATCGGCTTCGACCACGGGATTTAAGGTTGCCACGAAGACGTCGCTGAAATGGGCGATGCTCGGGTCTTCGGACTCCGACAGCGAGTCTGCATCCGGAAAGAAGGACAGCCCGGCGACCGTAGGTGGCCCAGGTCCGGATTCAACAACGGACCGTTTGCTTCCGCCGAAGGACATGATCCCCGGTCTCATGCAGAAGAAGAATTTCGCCGATGAGGAAATGACACGTGGCCCGCGGACCTAGTCAGCTCGTGGATCATCGTGATGATGAGACCGAGCTACCTGGTCGACCGTCTCGACGAGCCTTGGGGGTGGTTTGGTCCCCCCGACGGTAACTACGATCGTCCCTCGAAGTGTAAGTCCTCTTTGGTTACATCCTCCATGGTCAGGGGTTTCTGGCCGCTGAGCCTTGGATTCTTGCCTGAGTTCCCCTCCCGCCCTTGTCGTTTCAGCAGGTAGGCTGGTTCGCCAAGTTGGCCGCGGTCTACGGGCTGCTCGATAGAGACCACAGTCAAGCACTCTGGGAGTCAATCGACTTCTTGTGGATCTCCAAAGACCAAGCGCGCACGAACCCGTTCCTCGCGTCGTATTACAACGCTCGGAAGAAGCGTCAGGAACGAGCGGTCCAGGCGTGTCGGGACGTGATCGGTTTGATCTTTGAGGGGATGAGTCTTGGTCGATGCGATCCTGACATCCTCTTGGACCCCTTCTTTCGCCGTCTCCCTCGACCTCGCTGTGTGGTGTATTGTTTTCCAGGGGGTGAAGAAGGGTACAACCCGGTCAATCTGCTCGAAGCCCTCAGGATCTCCGACTCGGCGTTTCAATGGCTCACGCAGTATCTACTGTTCTCGGAACCGCATCCAGGCACCTTGGTTTCTCGCATTCAAAACAATTTTGTTCCGTCCCCTCAGATTTGATAAACTTGAATATACTTGTTTCCTTTTTGCTCTTGTTATTACATCTTCGCGCCTCCATTTATTTGACCATGGCTCGGCTTCGAAACTCCGGTCGACCTCTGAGGATTGCGGTCCGTCATGAGAGACCGTGGTCCATTATAAAAGATCAAGTACACCCATGAGAGACCGCGGTCCACCATAAGAGATTTGATTTACCTATGATGAACAGGGGTCCACCCCTAGGACTATTGAAACGAAGCTCTAGTGTTCGTGACTCTGCATAGCTTCGAACCGATTATGGCTCATCTGCTTGCGTTCAAACGCTTGAAGTAATGCTCCACAATTCAAATCAAGTTCATACACCCAGGTGGGGTCGTCGTACCCCTTCCAACGAGCAAAAATTCTCGTTGCTGTCGCCCATAACGTGTTTTCTTACCATTGCGGCTGTCCATAATCTCCTCCACCTCGTATTCACCCTCTTCCAATTCTCGTACCCAAATATCTTCCGGCAGTAGGCATTCGTCAAAATCAACCCACTCTGCTTGTTTCACTGTTAGCTCGTTGTCTGGTCGATCAGGGAATTTCCTTACCCGCTTGAGCTTGGATATGTGTACAATCAGGAACAACCGGTATTCCGTCCCCCAGGTTTCCAGACGTGCGGCATGGTCTCCCACCAACTCCAGAACGCGGAAAGGTCCGTGCCAAAGATGAGCCAGTTTCCTGGCATATCCTTCTTTTACTCGGTCAAGATAGAGCCATACTTGGGTTCCCGGTAGAATATTGTGGACAACCACCCCTTCGTTCTTCAATTGCACTCGCATCTGACTCCCTTCTAGCAACTTCTCATTCACCTCTTCTCTTGCTCGCTGGTACTGGCTTTGAATGCGGTACCTCCATCTTCTGGGTTCTGAATCCTGACGTCGGACGTTCACTATCGGTAGTGTGGCTTCAAGGGTGGATTGGACATCCCAACCGTGGACCAAACAAAGGGGGGCTTTTCGTACCCGGTCCTGTGCGGTATTGATCGCAAACGTCAACCGCTCTGCGTACTCGTCCCATTACCGTTGCCCTAACTCCGCAACGTACAACTTGATAGATGTGGTGAGAGTCTGGACCATCCTTTCCGCCGTACATTAGCTTGGGGTCGGTAGGCAGTTGTCGCTTGTTGACGTTGACCCACCATATGGTTAAACGTTTGAAAGAAGTCCGACATGAATCCCGGTTCTCGATCGCGACGGATCGCCTCGCTAGCCCCAAAACGATGGAAAACACATTCTTCATATCCTTCAGCCACCGTCTGAGCTGTCTGCGACGCGCTAGCATTGGCTATTACATATCCGATGAATAAGTCAACACATATCAGAAGTTCCGGATTTCCTTTATACGACTTAAGTAGGGACGGAATATGGTCCATCGCTTAAACTTGGAAAGGATAAGTCGATTCGATGTTCTCAGGGCTCTTCCCTTGCAGGTTAGGACCCCCTTTTCCAGTCTCACTAACCATGCAAGAACCAACGTATCTCTGCACACTCCGAAACAAAAAAAAATCAGTGACAGTAACGTCGTATGCGTTGGTATGTACGCCCGATTCCTTGATGACCTCCGTCAAAACACGTATGGTAGTGGTGGCAGAAGTCGGTCTGGAAGCTTTCCGGTATCACCAGTCTGACCGTTACGTTACTGTATTCTCCCTCTAATCTAGAGTTTAGACAATATACCAGCAATCCTTCCTCGCTTACATCGTAATATCCGTACATTTTGCCGCACTTCTTAGCCGATTCCACTGACAGGTCATTCCAGTCTCTTTTCAGATATGCTTTCAAATCTCGTCCCCAGCTCTCCTCTTCTTGCGCCTTTAGAATTCAGTCCACGCGAAGTCGCTGTACTACATCATCTTACATGATCTCTCCGGATATCCTAATAGGAGACCGCGACCGAATTACCGCAAATATTTTGGTCGAGAGGTTCTAGTCTTTCTTCGCCCGGTACCGACTTTGTTCCCCCTTTTTGGTGCAAGGAGGTAATAGCCAACTGATCTGCGCTCTGGTTCCAATCTTGTTTCACATGCAGGATTCCGTGCGAAGGCTACGATTTGAGTTCGTTTAAATCTCGGGCTCGTAGCGGTGATAGACCCGAGGCCTTACACTCAATCTCACCTCTCATCTGCCGCACTACTAAGTTGGAATCTCCACAGATAATTAATCGTCGCCGCTCAAAAGGTTTAAACAGGATAAATCCAACACTATATACCCTCATATTCTGCCTCATTTACCTTAGAAGTATCGAGATATTGGAGGCGGCTTCGACTTTGGTCCAATTCGAGAGTCTCCACGCGATAGCTCTACAAGCCCCACCTCTTTGCTTGACACGGGCTTACCCATCGAAACTCGTTTCTTATAGTTCTTCGTCTGGTTCCACGGTACGGGTGGGTAGGTCTACCGTCTGCCTCGCCTGCTTCTTAGGGGTAATGGCCGACAGTATTGAGTCTACATTATCTCGAGGGGTGACACTGGCTGCCAACGCCCCCAGCACGTGGTCTTCACCTTCTTTACACTTCACAATCTCCAAACTCCACTGAGACAAGAGAGCGCCCCCGTTTCCCAAGCGTCCCTGCAATTCGTCAGACTTTACCAACCATGCTAATGTCGAGTGTCTTGTCAAGACTTTGAGGGGCCGAGTGACTGGCATAGTGAAACAGGTCTCCAGTATACGCAATAGGGCCAAAACCTCTTTCTCCACTGTACTTTAATTTAGTTCGTTAGCCTTGGGGGTTCTGCTTGTAAAGGTTACCGACATGATCAGTCCTTCATTGTCCTGTACCAGTGACGCTGAAATAGCCCATTCACTCGCATAGACAATAATCACGACTCCTCTGGTCGGGTCGAAGTGTATCAGAACTGGCGCCGTGTCAATTTTATTTTTGAGCACGGTAAAGGCTACTTGAACGCAGGCCCACCTTTCTTCATTGTCATCCTGGAAAGCGGCATTATTATCTCCCTTCAACTGGTTTAGTCGGGCATGAAAGTCCACTTCTCTCAATTCATAGAGAATAGATGCATACACGGCGTAGTCCTCAACAAGCCTGCTATAGTAATTCAAGATTCCCAGAAAAGATTGCATGACCTTCAGTGTTATTGGTAGGAATAGGTCGACCAGTGATTAGAGGTCTTTCGGGTGAGCCTCTATTCCTCCACTGGATACTCGCTGTCCAAGGTAGTCGACCTTCCGCCATCCCCACGAACTCTTGACTGCGCTGATTGATAAATTACAGTAGTCGCGCACATCCAACAACCGTTCCAACCGTTCCACCTTTGTGCATAACGCACCCCACGATTCTGCGGGGATCAGAATGTCATCTATGTAGGACCACCGACCCAGGATCGAGGGAATCGACTGCTTTTCTGGCTCTCCTACCTTGAACAAATCATCGGACCCATCTGTCTCCGCTTCTGGAGGGATTAGTAAAAACTCGTATAAAGCGTTATACTGGAGTCGTTGATATATTTGGGGCGCGTTCTTGAGCCCAAACAGCATTCGCATCCATTCAAACAAACCCAGTGGGGTAAAGAACGCCAATATTCGTCTCGCCCTTTCAGTCATACCGACAAACCAAAAACCACTCGCCATATCCAATGAGCAATACCATAATGCCTTGTTCAAATCTTCCAGTAAGCCATTAATCAAAGGCATGGGGTAAACCATTATTTGAGTCAGGTCGTTCACCAACCTGTAGTCGATGCATAGCCTGATATCCACCCCATTTTTCTTCACAATAATAATGATTAGGCTGGCCCAAGGTGACGTCGAAGGCTGTATAATCTTTGCCGGTAACAGCACCTTGATCAGATCGGCCAACTTCTCCTTAAATTGGGGAGCCGCTTTGCGACGCGTTGCGCTATCAGATTTGCATTTCCTACATCAATGTCACATATAGCCCCTCGAGTTGCTGGCGGTAATACATTCCCTTTCTCCATCAACAGATGTCGTCTCTTCCAAATGATTTGTCGTAGCCGGTCCACCCCTTTTGGGGTGTTCCCATCCGGATCAGAAATGTGTATATCTTTCAACTCAATAGATTCGGAGGAGGGGTCCACTTCTGGTATGATTGCCCACCCTAGGATTATTGCTTCGACCCACAGGTCTCCGCTTTCGAATGTATACACTTTTTGCCGTCTCGTGGCGATATGTTGGCCTCGGCTTCCTCTTCTTCGACTGCGATTGCTCCCGGTGGGTCTCCTTTGGGACCACTTCGTTCATGAAGGTTTTATTCTAGTAGAGGCACCTCTTCTTCGCGTGACAGTTCTTTCCTCTCGGGTAGCGGCTGGTGTGACACTTGAATCATTGAGACTAGGGTCTTCGAACGTAAAATGCAAAATATACGACGGGATCTTATACTGCGGGGTCTCCACTAGTGGCCCCTCGTCTCCCTACTCGAAGTCAACTGAGGGGTAGATCTGGTCGGTGGTGGCTTCATATACCAGATTCAGATGCTCAGCGTATCTTCGAGAGCCCGCCGAACGTAATCTTGTGCTCTTGGTACTTGATGCTTTGTCAGCCACATGACTATTGTGGTATCATCATGTAATGTTAACGTGTGGGAGCTGACGTTTGTCACCTTCAGCAATTGTCGGCGTCCTATTCCCCGGGTCATACTTGGTACGTATCGCTCTCATCTTGTGACCCATATCTTTCATTGTTCTGAGGTCGACCTGTTTTCAGAGGTATCTCCACACATCCACCAGCAAGTATATGGGCATATTGTCCCAACTTCACGTCTGAGACTCGGTTATCGTAGACAGTCCTCCGTCCGGAGAGTAGTATCCGGAATTCGTCAGGGAGACAGAGTGTTCCATCCGCCAGGTCTAGCCGAAAACCAGCCGGGACCATGAAGTCCACTCCTAAGATGGCATCATGAACCACCATAGACCCTATCAACACCTTGAAAACGTACACTAAATTATCATTTAGGGTAGCCTTGATGAGAGTGCGCCCTTCGGTAGAATACACCGATTCCCCAATGCCAATGCACTTTTGTAGTTCGCTTTCGTCAATTTGACAACCTACCTTACGAGCAAAGGCGACATCACAAATGGGTATCTCGGCACCAGTATCGAACAACAAGTTTGCACGATCGTTGTTCATCTTCCCAGAGGCTTTAGATTCTCCAGGAAATAGGTCGAGCTCCATCACTGCATTTTCTCGAGCGAAATCATTAGGTTCATTGAGAGAGACAACATAAACCATGAGATGTTTTCCCATCTTCGATATAGTATCGGTCTTCTCAGTGGAAAACCCCCTCTCCTCCTTGGGCTGCTTTTCCACATATGCAGAAATACAAAACCTAGAACGATCGAATCGTACCAGATTCAAACCTGGCGAGCGTTCTAATTTATCATCTTCTCAGCTTTCTCCGACAACATTCCGGCGTGCTTGGTGGAGCAGTACCATTGACGAATCAGATTGTAGAAGTCCTCTATCTGGCACTTTCCCGCTTCGTGGGTCTCTCCCCATCCCCAACACACGAAAAAATAGCGATCTGATGAGTGCCTCTTCTTCACGCAGTGGTCACAAGTCATTCTCTTCCAGCATCTCAAGTCTCCATTTTTCCTGGACCCGCAGTGTGTACATCTTACGTTTGACTCGGCCGCCGTATTACGGATTCCAGGGTCTTCTGTTTGTTTCTGATGCTGGTCGACTTCTTCGGTTATACGGTCTATCATGGTCCTTTCATTATTTTGGACTATTTCTGCTTCCGCTAGATAGACCCGCCTCATGTCTTCCACGTTATCTAAATTTTCTAGGCTGGATCCCTCCGAACCCGATCTTTCTGTGGGCTCTCGAACCGCATGCACAGAACGGCAGCTTACATCTCTAGGTCGATCGAGAGGAGCTGGCACCTTTTGCCCGAACTTTCTGGAACCAAACAGCGTCTTGCCACGCCGTGCCTTCGTCTTCTGGCACGCCTTCAATACTTTCCTTAATTTTTCCACATCTGCCAGACGTAGCATCATCGATTGGTCTGTCCACTCTGGGTCGTCCACGGTCTCGATGTAATGCTCGACATGTTCCTTCTGGATCTTGGGTGACCCAATGTTGATCTTAAACATCGCCCTAAGAGCGATCACGTTCAGGCGGTACAGGTAGTCCAACGGGGATTTGTCTGACCTTTTCTTCGCGTGGTAGTACTGGCGGGCGACTGGTACCCCCAGACCACAAAACTGCATCTGAAATTTTTGTAGCAGGTCCTTCCAATTTCCTCGAACGGAGCGGCCCAATTGGCGATACCAGTTCTGCGCCGGCCCGATCAGCAGTCCTCCGAAGACCAGACACTTTTTGCTGTCCGGTGCTTGGTCTTTTGCGAAGGCCGTCTTCATTGTGGTTACCCAACTGCGAGCTCGGTTCTCTTCCAAGTATCGACCACTAAACTCTTTGAGGTCCAAAGCTGCCGAGAGCCTGATGCGAGGGACCATTTTAAGTCCCTGTCCCATCGTGGAAACGGCCATCCTCGCTGGAGTTTCCTCCAGGTCCAGATCATCCGGTTCATATTCGCACGGGCCGACCGATTCCATGTCGACGTCCGACAGTGTGGGTTGTCTTTGACCTGAAACCTCTTCCCTCGAACCATTTCCAGTACTCGCTGGTCGTGCTTCCTGTCTCTATCCGGTCTCTTCTCGGTTAGGGCGTTTTGATGGTGCTTGGCGTTCTTGTAGGAACCTTGCCATCGCCGCGTCGAATTATGCCTGCAGACTACCTACAGGGTGGGTAGGCGCTTCCCCCCCAGCATCTTCGCCACGTGGCGGTGCTAAGGTTTCGGGGTGTTTTGGTCGATCCGATTATTGGGCGAAATTGTGGCCTATCAGGAGTCCGCATTTCCGTTAGCTGTCCACGAGTCGCTCCGTCGTAAGTAGGCTATTCCGCCGGCGCATCTCGCGCGCAGGCCTGAAGTAACGCGGCGCCGGTAGGTCCCAGCGACATTCGAGTGACGTGGCTGGGCGTTGAGGATCCTTGTGACGAGTATCCTGCTGATGCTTAGCCACGTGAAGACTGGGTATCGCGGGATGGTGGGTCAGTCGATCGTGGGTCCTAGGTCACTGCTTGTGTTGGGGGGGGTGAACCTCGATATACCGGAGAGTCATCTGACTTTTCTCTTAGGGTCGTACACGTCTGCGGCTGGAGACAAGGTGTGTCCCGTGGGGTGTATCTCGACAAGAATTGACACACGCTTGTGTAGTTTTCATAACGTTGTTGTGATGCTGTCGAACCTCAAGGCGAACACGCCGTTCGGTTCGAACCTCTCTGCGACCATGCCTACTTCCCGAAGGAGGATCACTAGCGCGGTAATTGCTTCTTTGACCTTCCGTATCTGTGGAAGGGGCGACAGTGGTCCGCAGAGCTGTCCAAGCAGCCGGATCTAGAGGGATGTCGTCTTCGGGTCGCTGGTCAGGAACGTGTCGAGCTTACATCAGTGGTAGGCCATCGTTATGTCGGTGTCCGACCAGGTTAGTGGCCCTGAGAGTTCGGGATCGGCAGACTTGGTGCCTGGACTTGAAGGTCTGGGACCAACCGACTTGGTATCGCCGGGTGCCTTCATCTGGAGCTTTTTTGGCTTGAACGTTGCGTTCTTTTGTTGTTTCGAAGACTTTGGCATCTCGACTTTCACCGTCTGCTTTTGGTCTACTGGGGAATGATAGGTATCATGGCTCAAGGTGTCCCCTGCGAGGACAAAGGGGTGGTATTTAGATTTCCCTTCGAGAACTTCAACCTTGACCTTATTGACCTGGCTCCTCCCAAGAACCGGTCGGTCCTTGGATCCTTTGTCTTTTTCTTCTTTAGTCACAGTCGATCGGTCCTCCAGTGACGCTTCGGTGTTTTTCTCAATCTTAACTTGAGCATCTTCGTCCCCTTGGAACTCGCGGTGAAATTCCGCATCTTCCGAAGATACGGGCACACGCACCATTGTGGTGGAGTGGGTTCTCAAAACTGCGTGTTGAGCCCCCAAAGACTCACTGTGCCGGACTGCCAACTTACGGGGGGGTATCCCGATTCCGGGTATGAACCTTGACTCACCTTGTGTACCCGTCGTTCTAGTCCCCGGACCCAGGACTAGAATCTTACGAGCTTGTCTATACACTTAGAGTTAAGTCTCATTAAGTCTGTAAGACTTGAGACACTTTGAGTTTATAACCGTTTAGTTTACATACAATAAGAGACTCGGCGAGTCTAGAAGTCTTCCTCTGACTAGGAGTTTGGGTAGCTCCGCTACAAAATACCTAGTCTTGCGTGAATGCCAAGACCGGGTCTCTAATCATAAACAATTTGTAGAACGGATCGATCGTTGCACCATATATGCAAGACAGTGCTGATCTTCTCGAGCACGGAGCTCCCATTTGCAATGATTTGACAGCAACATTACACGCACATATAACCAAAATACAGTGTTCATACTTCTGTTAGCTCAAGCGACTTTTTAGCAATCACTCGCCATTTTTCATGTTTGTGATAGCGTGTAAAACTGGAGGGCTTTAAAAACCCTATTAGTGAGAGTTCACAAACACCGTCTGTGAACTCTTCACAAATATTGTCGGTGAGAGCTCACAAACTTGCCTTTTTTAGCTCAATAGGTCTTTTAACACGGTGTTCATTACTTACAAGATATCTGGTAAATGCGGATCCAGGAGTTCAGACCCGTTTTATCTCGGGAGGGGGGGGTTAACTCGGGCTGTCCCCGAAAATACCTGTGAACCCTTCTGGTGCGCGTTTGAGCAGATCGATACAGGCAAACAGCACAGAGCCCATCATAGCAGATACTTCTTTCCGATTTTCTCTGGTTGCTATCGCGTGTAGTTGACAGACGCAAGAGGTCCGAAAGCTCAGCGTGGTTCCGGATAGGTCGATCGTGGTAACTTTGTAGATGGGCTTCGTTCCTATAGGTACACAGTTTTGTTTGACACATCGTTGCTAGAATGTGCCATATTCTTTTCCATACTTGTTCAGCCACTCCCCGATCCTCCAGAAAGCGGTCCTCTAACATTGCTGTTAGGTACGGTGGTACTTTGTATACTCGTCTGCAAGGGTACGCGTTAAAAAAATGCTGAGCTCGCTGTCTAGATGAACGCTCGCATGTCCAGTGACCTACTAATTTGTCCCAGAGCGCTTCAGTGTACAGTCATTCCCAGAATAAGTGAGTCTGGGGAACGTAAAGACCCCGACAGCCCGCCCGCTTCCGACATTCGTTGTTCACGGATCTCCCAGCGTGGTGGAGGTTGAGTTGCCGAGTTGCGCTACTATACCCGGTCCAGACTTGAAAATCAGTCTGATCATTACTATGATCCCAGGCTTGACTTGGTGTTTGGTTGAGCGCAGCACTTTTCCATTCATCCGTTCTTACATGTGCTTCCAATCGATCGAATAATGATTCCAAAGGTCTGGCCAACCCCTTTTTGTGAAACTTAAAAGATTGCCTTTTGAGCCCAGCTGTGACAGATTTTTTGACGTTTTGTCAGGGACTAACCACGGAAATCCGTGTAGCTGGGGTGCGCCTCGAAAACGAAACCCCTAGCTTGTAATTAATACTTTAGTGGATGTTTGTAGGCCGCGGAAATGACTTTGAGTACCGAGTTAGGTCCCGTTCAGCACCAGTGTATGTCATCTTCCTACTGGAGAATTTTTATCTGCTGTGTTTGATCATGTTCAACGTCCAGTGGTCTGCTCGAGATAACCCCACCGCCCTGATAATTCCAGACGTAAGGAGCTAGACCCGTTGGAGCATGTCGAGGACGCAGGGGAGGATGGGTCCCCAAAATTGATTCTATGGGTATGCCTGATGAGAAGAGTAGAAGGGCTGGAGCCCCCCGTCGTAATTTTGTCATCAATTTGGGTCGGGGTTGGTGGGGAGGCCTGTGTATCATGATGGTATATTCTGCAGGTCCTGTTCGTGCAACGCTCAGTCTTGCCAGAGTACAGACTTCTATCCTGTAGTATGCGGGTCTGGTCATCGTGTCGCCTCTATAGTATCGGATCCAGGGGTTCGCTCATCTTCAAACGTGGGCCAGAACGGCTGGTTCACCGCTGGCATGTTGTTTGCTTCGAGCACTTGTGTGGGGAATAGAGAGATGTAGGAGACGACAAATTCGCTTTCCTCCCATTAGCTATATGCCCTCTGCAGCGTAGGGACTGATTGTGCGGCAACCCACAATACGACTCGATCCACCTGGACTGGTTTTGGGGCAAGCCATTATCCCAGCGTCTGCTTTAACTCCCGCTCCAGAGTTTGAGTCATGTGAGGATATTGCCGGCGTCCTCCCATTATTGGAAAAACCGTTTGCTCTGCCGCGCGTGACATCCCACTGATGCCAGGCAGTAAAGTACCTGTCGGGGTGTTGGGTACGCCAGAGAATCGAGTGCTTCGTTCGCTGGTTTTTTATTACTACGGAAACATTATCAAGCCCGATGCCCCCAGATTTTTCAATATGACGAGCAGACCCGGGTTGACTTTGTGCCAAATTTTATCCGTCGTCGTTTTCTGTGCCCATGAGAATTGCTTGTATAAATTGGTCACCTCTGTCATTGCCCACTGAGGTAAATCGAAAATGCTCGCCGTAAATAGAAACGAGGGAAGTACAATTGAGTTTAGAATGAGCACTCGATTCTCCACATGTGTAGCCACCTGTGTGGCCGTGAGGAGGCGACGTTGAATCTTCTGGATCATCAGTGCCCAATCCTTGTTCGCTAGTTCCCGGTTCCGATCTCATCGCCAATATATCGTATAGTGTCACCAGAAGATCCGGGCACGCGCACCATTGTGGTGGAGAGGTGATCGCTCATTTTATGAGGCGATCCCGACTCTCCACTGGTGCCCAGACGACCGACTATCGGAGGGGGTACTCCGTTTCCGTGCCTTGTCCTTCCTTCCTCACCTTGTGTACCCGTCGATAGGGCGGGCTGCACTCGTCTCGGTGGATTCGTGCCGAGTGAAAACTTGACCGTGTTGGAGATGGGGTTTGTGATCGCGCGGAAACCTTCACACAATCACGGGTATACTTGTAGGTTACGTGATGTAAGCCACCTAGATCTCAACGAGATCGCCTTGTCCACTTTGTGGATGCTTGATACGCGAGCCTTCTGACCACTTGAGCCGTCTCGCGATCTTGCGCCTTGTCCTTTACGTTCTTGCTGCGTCCAATCGCAGTTGGGGTTGTCTTGAGAATTCTTGATCCCCAGCCAATTATCTGGGGATATCACTTAGTTTCAGTATGCGCGGCTTTCTTGACGTCGGGAGGCCAATATTCCAGCCCGGAAGAGTAGTCGACACGTGTACTTAGAAGCAAATAGAATTATGTTTAATGTCAACCAACCAAAAGCTAAAACTACGAATATGCCTGTCTATATGCCAGGATATGCTGCCACGTGTCCTCTACATTCCATTGATAGTTCCTTCGCATATGTGGTCCACTTCCGATGATAGATCATCGATCTCCTTGACCGATCGTTGATCTCCTTGACCGATCGTCGATCTCCTTGTTCGATCATCTTCTGAATGATTGTTAATCTCCTGATCGTCGATCCACTTGATCGTTGATCACTCTCTAGGACCGTGATCTCTGCCGATTTGTCGGTCATCTTCCCGACTTTGAACACCTTATGTGTTCCCGATCTTGGTATCTTGCCTCGATCTTGGCAACTTGATATTAATCCCGTTGCTGTGATATTTGATCGCGGTATTGCGATATTCAATCTCGGTATCGTGGTATTCGATCTTGATATTGCGATATTTGGTCTTGGTATTGCGCAGCTTAACAGCCAATCGATCCTTCTCAATGAACTGTTGCAGTTTGAGATCACTCCACCCAACGATCGCCCCCGATTGCATCGACCTGCTTTACCACACACCGCTATCCCTGCGATTTGCCTTCGATAAGCTAACTATCATAAATGGACCGTTTCTGGAAGTTGAATGCCATGCCAAATGTATTGCTTCCACCCATGTGTCTACGGGCACTATTTCCGTTCTGACCGACTAACGCCTAGTATAATCTTTGAGGTACCACCGTACTTGCGATGCGCCGAATCAGCTCGTGTTATTCCCGTCCAACCCCGACAGAAATTGTCCAGAAGATGAAGTCGTTGATCGTGAGCCAGCTGGACTTCTAGATTTAATAAGCCCGTAAATTTGATACCGCGATTTAGGCAGGCCGTGAGGAGTTCGAGCGACCTACCCGGGTCGTCTAAATTGGAATCCACTGCCACCTAATAGGCGCCCACTGCCGCCTGAGAAAAATCCATGTCAAGGCAATTCCCTGTTGTTATTGTAACCACTGACTCGAGCCCAAGTTGCTGTTCCTTATTGGAAAGTGTTGCCGGGGGCTTGACTGACCGGGTTCCTATCGACAGAGCCACTATTTGCTGCTTTTTCCCTTGACCAGCTGACGGAATTATTTCTCTCGTTACGTATTAGAGTCATTGGACCGGTGCCGGTGAAACCGGAGCATGTCCCCGCTCTCGATCTACCATTTTTTTGGTTGACTTTTCTGAGGTTATAGTGCTGTGAGAGGGCATTGTCCCCAATTTTCAACCTCTTTAATCTATGCTGTTACATCGATCAATAGAGTAAATATGTTCGTATCCTTGCGCTTTGACTCCGTTTCCTCATCTGCCTGCTGCTTCACCTTATCCTGGTTCAGTGCGTGATGATCTCGTCCTGTAGCGCTGGGCCTGGAAAAAATGGTGCGGGAAGCTTTTTGTTTAGATCGACCCTACTTATAACGATAGATTAACCGAGGTTGTTGTTTCAGCGGTTTGGTTCGTGGCTGTATATGCTCGAATTTTTTTCTTGCTTAAATTTGACGCGCTACTGACTTCGGGAGAGGCGGGTTGCGCAGTCGCTGGAGATGTTCTTGCTGTCTCCCTCTGCCGCGGGGGTATGACAGCTGCTTGGACAGCGGTTTCTGCTGCCTCCTGGAGCATTAATGGTCTTGCCGCCATAGCTCTAATTTCATTCAGACTGTAAACGGATTGGCTAGGTCCTCAAGCTCGCGCACGTCTTCTTCCGTCACGACTAATCCTCCAGGACCCATTAATAAGGCATCGGTGAAGTGACACCGGGCTATTCTGTGCCCTAAAATTACCACATTGTAGACATTGCAGCCTATTTTTAACGTTGGTGTGCTTTATAATGATGGTAGTACCAAACCTGAGGTTTTGCACTACTCCATCTAGGAAAGTCGGACACCCCGCTAGCTTGAATGTCACTCTCCAAATAGTTAACGTCCGTGATTTCGGGGATATGTGTGTCGGGGTCTTCCATCTCTAACTTTGTATTTTTGCCTTGAAATATGCCGCGATCCTGCCTACGTCACTGAATCGGCTTAGGTGATGAAGGTTTACGGTGTATTCCACTCGTCTCTCTTTTGGTTTTCCATTCAGCCCTTGCTGTAGTTGCCATATAGAATTTTGCTCCAGTAAGTGGGAATTCTGGAGCCGGTAAACACCTCCATAGAATGGCACTTGGACATTCTTGTGGCGCTCAGCCTTAGTCTAGTGAAAAAGTAAAAGTGGATGGTCTTGATCACGTAATCATACCCGATTGTCTTGGTCTGGCGCAACATAAGATGAAGGCCAGGGATATCAATTCGTGCTAGCTCCGCAGATTCTGGGATGTCCTATGTGATGGCCTATGTAGTCCGCCAACTAAACTTGAATCGCAAGCATTGTCCAGCCTTCGACCTGTGCTGAAATAGTGCTATATAATCGCAGCCTTTCTCTACTCTTCAGGACATGCTGGATAAAGTCAGGCATGCGCCTGCATGCCACTGTACCTTCAAATATCCCTGCAATGATCTCCCATTCATCATTTGTGTCTTCTTCTACTTGATGCTGCCCTGCACGAGCAGCCGGCGACGCATAGAGTGACCCAAAGCGTGTACTTCACTCCTCTGTGAAAGCAGAGGGATCGAACATCCAGTTCACAAAACGTTGGGTCGGGATACAGGCTCGCGGCTGACCTACACCAGTTGATCTGGTACGAACCAATCGAGTCCATTAATTCAAAACCGGAGCTTGGGTCCACTTTTGTTGTCTTGAGAGACGCCGGATGATATCTTAAATCCCCACTTTGTAGTAAACAGTTCGTGCAATATCACAGTCGCCATTTTCTGCCATTCTGAAAATGTTCCTCAATTCCGAACGAAGACTTGCTTAAACATCTACTAGAGATGCAGCTTCCTCTGCGTTCAACTTCGGAAAGCGCTTCCGCGCCACCGGCAAATCCCCCGTCTAGACCGGCACTGCATTATAAGCCTCAGCAAATAATGCTTTAATTGTGGTAAGCCAAGCTTCCACATGACCCACGTTCGATGACTCGGTAATGTCCTCCACCAGCACCATAAACATCGGTGCCGATGATATAGTACGCTGAATTGGCCGCCGCCCAGAAGCGGCCGGAAGTGAATCAGCCATCATTGAGCAATCCCTACCTGGTGTAGCACGGTCCTTATCCGCTTCCACCTGGTTGGGTTCTGCCCCTTCTTGGGCGGGGCCTTCAGGGTCCGAGCGGTAGACCTGAATAGGCTCTGGAGACTCGATCACCCCCGATTTCTTCGTAGATAGCCGCTGAGTTGCCGGTAAGTCTTCAGAGATCGAGAGCTCATAGACTTTCACACTTCATATATACTCAGACTAGCTTTTTTATCCAAATACCTCGTTAAGTACGAAGCTCACGACTCGTAGCACAACTATGGATGTGTATTTATAATTGCAGTATTGTACCCGCGGTATTATACTGCGGTATTACACCTCCACAAAATTGTACATTGTATAATTGTGAATTATTATTTCGCTCTGTTTTCACTCGCTACCTTATTCGAACAGCGTCTTCTGATTGGTTAGAGTTTAGAGGCTGTTGCTGGACTTGGTACAATTCGACCAGCCCTCCCTGCGGCCAAGAAGGAGAAGATCACAAGATCAGCCAAGAAGCATTCTTGAAGTTGAGTGTATACATGTATAAGACAAAAGTTGGTATTTGGACTAAGTCTAGCATGTCTTATAATCCAGGCGACGCAAATTCTAGTTACTGCAAGTGCTTGGCGTGCAAGGATGACGTGATTGGCGCAGTTGGACGCATGCACGATCATTGGGCTTAGTGCAAGAAGCGCCCCCGCTCAATTGGATGGCTTAATAAAGGATTCCAACCGTCACGAAAGTCGGCAAAGTCAGCGCCAGTGTTGTCATCGACGATGCATTTATCGGCGGATGCTGGCAGCAGTATAAGGTCTGTGCCTGAGCCACAGAATTCTTCGCTGTTTCCACCAGCGGACGTCAGCATTTCGTTATGATGACGAAAGGTAAAATGAGGAAGCTCCACCAGCTGTTCGCCCCCGCTGTTCATCGTACGGCCATGCCTTTCTTTGCGTTTGATCACCAGGCATGAGAAACGTTATTTCAGGATTTTTTCAACTTTTATCTAGGGCCGCAAACAGAGGCGATCTTATGAGAGCAGAATACGGAGAGATCATGAACGATTTTATGCTCGAACTCGGTAAGCTTTCGCTCATTTGCTTTACGCTGGACGGTGCCACAAATTTGCGTGGAAACAAGTCATTAACATGATGGATTCTGGACCTAAGCCACTTTTCCTTGAGCGTTTCATGATGAAGTTGCGCAGAGAGATCGTAGATAAATTGCTTGAGAAATTGCTTTGCTGCAAGCTGCGGCTTCTCGATTTGATTCGCAAGCTGGCTCCTGGGTCCTCGTTTTCAAAATGTAATGAAATAAATGGTAAAATCGGCGTAGATGTAATGTAGCATTCAGAACAAGGACGGATATGCACTAAGAGAGAAAAATTCATTCACCCCCCCCCCAATGTTTTGCTTTTACGGCAATTCTCCAAGTGTCATGGTCAATCTGCGCAGAGATTGCTTGAAGACAAAGGAGTTGCATTCGCTTACAGTTTTGCGCCTCATGCAATCCATAATCTCTGCATGGATCTAATAAAGAATTGAGATGGAGTAAAGCACGTTTAGAAGCAGATTTTGTTCATGGTGAAAAGCATTCAATCATTCCATCTTCATTAACAATTTTTTCGACAAGCTCTGTGTGGAGAAATATAACAAGATATACGTGCTCATTATTTGCACGAATACCCGATGGGGCACCGTATTTTTTACGCAGCGCAGCGTGCTAGTAAAGTAAAGACGGCGTGCAGCTCTGCCATGTGAGATTCTGAACGCCGATGTCGACATCGAGATAAGCAACGAGCTCAAAGCTTTGATTTCAAATCCAGTGTATTGGAAGGGTGTCGCTGCGATGGAGAATCTTTTCATGACTATTAGCTTCTGTTTGATGTGGTCGGAGGGAGACGAGGCGACATTTCCAGCCGTTTATGCGGGCTTCGTGGCGATCAAGTACCACATAAAAACGCTCAATCGCACCGTGATGGACGCTTTTCTTTTGAATGACATAGACCATATGTGATCACTCTTATTCACTAGCGCTTCGAGCTAGTTTCACGAAAGTCCATGGTCTTACATTCGTAACCGATCCATTATTTAGCAAGATGCGAGTCTCAATCGCCGCTAAGTTTGGAGAGCAATTTCTGCAACTAAGGAGAGCCTCGTTCAAAGAGCATTCAAACGCGGCAATCTCCCGTCTTTTAAATAGTGACGAAAACCTGAGTCGATCAATGTTGAGCGAGTTGGCCCCTTTCATCGTGCGCCACAAGGAACAAATGAAGACGACTTCAGTGATATTAAGTTCAAATTTCGGAATTTTGGACGTCATATGACGACTTGTGCTACGGATGCATAAAGAGTCCGTTCTCTGCTTTGCTCAAGAACGCTTTCAGAGCAAGCGAAGAGGAGCGGAATCAACAGGCGTCCAAGCGCGTTCACAGTCGCTCATGTGCTCACTTACAAAAAAAAACAAGGTCGAGACCGGTACTGCTATTCTTTGTAATTCAAGTCAGCTCGACTACCGAGTCGATACAACGCGAGATACCAAATGCTGCGGGTGGCTACATCAGCTCGATGATGACAACGGAGAAGACTGAAGAAAAGACCCTGGATAAGTAAGATGATGACACTGGAAGCATGATTGACGAATTTGACCTCTTGGACATCTCTGGTGGCACTGAACGCATTGCTGACAAGAATATCTTCGACGTGGAGGTGGAAGACGAGAGTATAAACTTCAATTAAGGTTTCCCAATTCTGGTACAACACACTTTGGTATAATAGGGGTGTAAACGGTATTATAACACGACGTCGCTTATATTTCAATTATACACAACCATTGGCACAACAAAAGCAACATGCATATTATAACGAGGACTGTTATGAGCCGTTGCGGTGCCAGAACTTCGCGACGGTCGAATTAGATCGTACGTATGCTAACATAATGATGATCTCAAGCTACGCACGATACTAACTACGTGACACTTTTTTACGATGACAGGTTCGTTGTCATAGCGCAAGAGATACTCCTTAAAGGTCAGATTCAATGGGATGGGGTCGTCTCTTTGTACAATAAAGGGCAGAGGCCAGAAGAAGCCATCTAGAACGTGACGCACTGAAGACTAAGTTTAATCGAATAAGGGCTTCGTCAGGTGTTGTCGCGGACCTACCACATTGTCTTTAAGCGCAGATCTAGATGGTTGCTGGCGTCAGAACTGGGGACGACAGTACAGGTTTGTCCCTATTGTCTGCCAAATCCATCGATCGGCCTCTCACCCTTGTGAAAAACAAGATCCCAGTGCAAGATGAAGACTAGGATGAGCTGACATATCTATTCAACCAAGGTACAGCTGGAATCGTGCGGACAGCGGCGCACCTATAAAATCCTTTGTTGATCTTGGCAACGTCCCGAAGCCGACCGGGGACCATGACTGCACCGAGGAGGTGAAGCGTGCAAAGCGTGCCAAGTGGCAAATTAACACCATATTAGATGCAGAAGATATGAACGACACAATTTACGAAGAGAGCGACAGAGGCTGCGCGACATTTGATGGCAGCGCAGAGTGAGACAAGTAATACGGAGGCGACTGGACGATACTGAAAAAGAACTGGAGTGCCAAGGACCAATTCGAGGAACCAAAGGATAAAGATCAAGCGGCAGCAGCGAACCTTAAGAATAATACGGTGGGTTCATCTGAGAAAATTATGGTTTCTGCTTCACCTTTGTTCTCATTTTTGCCAGCGACTTCACCATCCGTAAATCGAACGCCCCAATGTCTCGTTCCTACGAAGCTCAAGAAACGTGCAGAGAGTAATTCCGCTGCACCACCAAGACTCGCAGAGTTGTCTGTCACTTCTCCTCTATCGCTTACACCTGAGCCGTTAAGCTAAGTAAGTGTTCAATGAAGTTAGTGATAACCAGATATGCGAATTCAGCTATGTATAGGTTTCAAGCACTGCAAGAAAATGATTTTGCGTTGATCGAGCTTTGGAGGAGCTTTCTAAGCCGTAACCACAGTCCTTCTCGACGACTAGCGGGTTAGTGGACATCATGATAATGTAAATGCAACAAGATTGAAAGATTCCTAATCTAGACATTACGTCGTGAGGCTGATCACCGTGCGGATGCTGCTCGCCGTGAAGAAGACAGAAAAGAGGAGGCAGCTCGGCGTGCTGGAGAACTCAAGGATAAACCTGCCCAGCGTGAAGAGAAGCGAAAAAAGAGAGAAATTGAACGAGTCGATCGTAATCACCAGCACTCGCAGCTTTTTTTAGCATTTTTCGGTGGGAGAACGCAGCCGTGAACTCACCTACCATGTAGAGCACTCGTTCTACGGTCTTACATTACAGTCTGCATTTCCTCAATTTCTGTAAATAAGCACCATCATTGCCAATGATTTGTATTGAATTCACATATAGTGAGATGTAATTACGTTAAACTTATAACCCATAATCTTAGTCATGTAGTCATCTTCTAAGCGCTCTTCTTCCGCCAACGACTAAAAACAGTGCGGATTTGACCAAAGTTGTTGCTCGAACATTATACAATCGGTAAATATTCATCAAATGACGCCCTCAGACATTAGGGTTTAAAGGGAAGGCGAAAAAGCAACCGGCGAAATACCTTTTCCACAGTCCTCATGCCCCATTCTGCCACTTGGCGTATAGAAATGAAGGCATTGTTTAATATAGTGATACTATGCTCATTCCCTCCTCGTGCAGCATCTCGTTTCATATCTCCATTCTTCGATGGTGTGACTATTCTTCCGCTCATATCTCCAGAGACAGGAAATGCTAAGTCTGCAAGAACTTATAATCATGAAGAGTAAGCTGGCGGTCGCGAAGCTTCTCTCGAAATTGACAACTTGTATCGCTATCGCTCCACAATCCTATGCAACTGTGTTTAATCCATATTACACATCTAGCTGCACCAAATGCCACGATACTTGTTACGAGGAGTGAGTGAAGCCACCCGTTGTACATATCGTTCTGTAGCTTTTGGTTTCTGGGTGAAGCTACACGGTTGTTTTTCCTGTCGATAAACCCATATTTCCGAGTTACCGATGGCTCTCGTGCTTCAATCTAAGCAGCCCATGTACGCTGATAATCTTGAGATGTACAGCATATCATCTCATCTTCTATTTCGACCAGGCTTTTCTCCAGCGCTAGCTCGGCGTGTCGAATGACTCATTCAGTGGTCAATGGTGGGGATTCAAAAAGCTCACAACGATTCTTGATTTACATTTTACTTGCATAGAAGTGAAGGAGGAGAGCAAGGACGACATGCTTGTGAATTAGGCGTGCAGGTCGCCCTGGCTGCCCTTGACCTGAGCGTACAATACAGTGACGTGAGAAGACGCTCAATAGATCATCGAAAGCATCACGAGGAAGTCCGATGACATTCATTAGGTTTGCGTCTGTCCCGATCCGGTATATGGTGTACCACATCGAAGCGGACGGGCTGATAAGCGCCTACGATGTTAAGTAGAAGCGCTCACGGATTGTGCCCTGGATGCGAGGGAGAAGAAGAAAACATACGACTTATCGACGACGGTCGTCTAACGCCCGCTGTGCTGCCTCCTCCTCTGCATTATGCAAAGCAAGGGCTCAGGCTTGATGGGCTTTATATCGAGATGGCATTAACGGTGGAAGTATTGTCAGTACTAGCAGTGTAATTAGTAGTGCTATTGATATACATATATATCAGTTGTTGCTAAGGTTTTCGGTGGCCGAATGCATGGCCGAACCTGACACATGAGTTTCACAAATGGCATTTGTGAAGATTTCGCAGACTGTTTATGTGAATCCTCACAAATAGGTTTTTTTGGTGGCCTTTCAGTTTTCATGCGCGGTACAAATGGTGCGTCCGCAATTAGCACGATGAACATGAAGCAAAGTTGAAAATTTTGTTGATGAAATGTGTGCCTCCTGAAATTGCAAAAACATATCCCCGCGGTACTATTGCCGCAATCTTCCCTTTTTTTCCCTCAGCTGCGAGTGCCCGCACGGCGCAAGACCGCTGTGCCAATCCACCCACTGTCCTTTTCTAAGCATCCTCATCCACTACACTGTAGCAAAAACACAATTTGGGACAGAATAGTGGCAATCCTCATAAATATAACATAGACGATTTGCTTGCCAATTTCGAACTTTTGCAGTAATCCTCCAAGCAATATTTGAAAACGAAGGGCAGCGGAACGGATTTAAATGTTGGATCCGCATCTGCTTTGGTTTTCAGTCATTCCGGTATTATAATGCTACTTATATACAGACACAGTTAGCTTCGATACGTCACATTGGTAGTAACTGCTCAGTGATCTTTATTCTGCATAGCCGTTACTCAATAAGAAGTTATTATATGGTGCCATATGACAGTTCGTGTGGAATACCGAAGGATCTGGTGCACCACTTTCGCGTACGGCGCATGTAAGCTAAAATAATTCATCTCGATTCAACATAAGGTCCTGACACCTTCCTTGACGGTGACACTCGCATTGTTTAGAGGTATTCGTACCGACCGCATACTGATATTTTTATGCTTTATTAAATATTCATCATCCAGCGCGTGTATGACAACAAATTGGAACTATTTATGGAGCAGATACCAGCCTCATAGGCAATATCGAAAACTCAAACTTAAAATTAAACAAGCGGACCTGAGATCGTCATATGTGACTGAAGTTGATATACAAACATGTCACTCACTGTTAAAAGTAGTTAATGATAGTGGTCTGCTGCTAAGATACCAAGTATTTAATTCGTGTATGACTTTGATATCACAGCACAGCACATCGCATCGCTCAATCCCGTGTGAAAAGATGTAAGTGGGAGCTTCTCGAAAAGAGATTCACAATGCTTCAGCGACTGGTCGATCTCTTTTCAGTCGCTTCTCCTAATGTCGACCTCCCTATCACCATCCTTTCACCCACTCTTCGAATCCGCGTCGTACGTGATGTACGCATCAGCAGGGATCGGATATTTTTGGAAAAGCTTTCGGGTAAGCGCTTCAAGATGAAAATACGCGAGGATGCTCTTGGACTCATTATCCTGTCTGATTGTTGATGCTGTTGCCATGTCGAGGATTCTCGATTGGAGCTGTCTGACGTCACTGCGCCCCACGCCGTCACGGTATTGAGAACTGCAGTGAGCAAGTCAATTTCGTGGCTCTTCCACCTCGTTCGATCTAGTCCAATGTCGCACCGCCCAGTTCGCACCGATATCTGAGCTTGAAGTTCTTGATTACCCCGGCATCTATAAATCGCAAGTGCGGGATCGTGTTAGGCGGCAGGAAATGGAGACGTATGTTCGACAGCTTGAGCGTGACATGGCATATCACGTTTTCGACTAGCAGAAGTACCTTGCAGCCGCAAAAGCCCAGGTCAAAACCTTAAAGGAACAGACAAAGGGTTTAATTCCATATACTCTTCTTATTGGCTTAAAATCGCACACCTAGCTACTTATTTGACACAGATTCCATGCAGCGGGGTTCCGGTGCTGGTTGATGAAGAACGGGCAGATCTTCTTCGTGCCGACCATGTGTTATATTGCTGAGATAGAAGAGGCGGTTGCGGATAACAGTGCTAATTCAAGAGTTACTTGCAAAAATACGAAATGTGTGCTTTTTCTACCTCGCAGACTCTGATTGACATCGCGTCGCACCACGATTTCGTGCAATAGTGGTCTTGCGCTCTCTAGACCTAGCGTTGCATAAGCACTCACGAGTATCGTACGTACACAGAGACTACGTCTGTGTAGGCGACCCGGCGTCGTCACGGACTACTAATCAAGCGCTCAGTGCGCATTCCGTTTCCAACACCATGTTCGCGTAAAACAGGACCACGACCCGTGCCTTTGTCCTTCTTGAGGCCAGGAAGATCTCGAATAGAGAGCTTCTAGATCTGCTGTATACTAGATAACATCCCCATAACGTCTATACTGAAGACGTCCAATCGACTTTACGCACGTAGAAGATCTCACACGAGCTTGCGCTGGTCTACGAGCGTCAACACGTTCACGCTGCTAGCCTCGCCATGCACTTGGTGCAGCTTGATGCCGTGCAGCACCTTGGACTGCGGCCCTCACGAGAGTGACACGGTGTGCTTATAGGGATTGGCATGAAGCAGATCGTTCTTCTCTCAGATCGGTGTAGCTGCTGCTTGTTCTCTCATGAACCAGAAGTAACCAGTCAAAAAGGCGGTCGTCTATTGCTGCGTGAAGCCCTGCCAGCTTGCGCCTAAAGTCAGAACTTCTGCTAAATTCTAGCGCGCTGTCAATGATTTCTCAGGTCCAGAGCCCGAACGACAACCACACTTGATGTACGTCCGCTCACTCAGTTGATGCTGTATGAGGTCGGGGTTCGAAGCATGGTGTACGTACAGTTGATTTTCCTGCTGGCCTTTGAGGCACACGCGCGCTCTTGGTATCGTTCATGCTCGTGGCGAGTCGGAGAATGATACAGTTCCTTGATAGGCTGATCCGATCCAGTCTAATTTGTGCTTGTGTTCTTATGGTACACAAAAGTGAGTGAGTCCAAAACGATCTGATTTTTGTATGTACCGTGTTGTCCAGGTGTTACGTGTGATTGAACCGTGATTGTGACACGTTTGTGCTTACGAAACTGTGAACTTTGTAGCAACAATCGATCACCCCTCGCTTCAACTACACTAGCCTAGACTCGTTTGAAGTTGATTAATTTTCGATGCTCTCTAAGGTTGCACAAACATAAATATCTGCAACAAATTAAGGTGGATTCGTTTCCCTCGGTTTTATTTACGTCCTTATTCTTATACCAAGCACTTGTACCGAAGCATTTTTATTGGTCAATGTGATGACTGAAATTTGACCGATAACTGTAGAATTTTTCTGAATAAAGATACAATTAAAGTACGAATTATACAAAAAATACTTTTCACGTATTGCTACAATTGGAAATTTATACCAGCAATCAAATAAAATGTAATACGATAAGCAATGAGATGGTAACACCATTTATTCACGTGCTCAAACTCAAGGCAAGGAATGCGATAGCGGAACGATACACAGTATTATCACACGTGATGCTAAGTGGGAGCTTGCCCTGCCTCTTTCAGCTTTCCTGTTGCTGTGTGAGGAAGCTTTTAGCCGTTGTCTCCAAACTCATCCATAATGCACTTCAGCACTGACTGCAGCGACAGAAACCCGTGGTTAAGTTCCTTAACGATCATCGTGTTGAAAGCTGCTATGAACTCTGCAGTTAACCATCGGTACCGTAAATGTTTTACTTGTACTGAAGGCTTTGGATGGCGCGGAAGTACCCCAAGTCGAGCACATTCCAGTCGGGGGAGTTAGGAGGCTGTAACCGGGGGCGTACGTCCCACCCATCGCTCTGCCATACTGCAATAATTGCTTCGTCGTCAGGAAAGACGTGTGCTTTGGAATTGTCTTGCTGAGTGTAGATGATATTGTGTCATCTCGTGCACTGACCATTTCATCTTGATAGCTGGTTTGACGAAGTCGATCAGGAATTGCCGGTAAACGTCTCTGTTCTTGACTTCTATGTTCACGGTCAGCATAATGCCCTCCTGTCTGTTATTGATGGTCTGTTTCGCGACTTACATCTCCACTAACGACCACAGTCCAATCTTACGTCAAATGTGCACCTCCTGTGGAAATCAAAACTTGGCAAGGGTAGGAGCAATAATTATTAAAGGATTATCAATTTAAGAAAAAATAGAATACAGAGAAGTTTGCACCGTAAAGGAGCAACTGCTGCAAGAAACATGGTCTTTTCGATGAATCGCTTGCTTTTCTGACTTCACTGATGGGGTTACTCGCATGACAGGAGGTAGTATACGCGCTTTTCGACATCTTCGTTGAACCACTTCTCATCGATATTGTAACGGGGTGCCTCCGTTACATGATAATTTACATAAGGTAATTATCAAGCATGAATATTATGTTAAAACAAACATAATATGCTCACAATATTATTCTAATAGATAATATTGCCTCGTAGATGTAGCACACTGCTCATTGGTTGATACAGGATCGAGATATCAACCAATAAAGTTTAGGTACGACAGAAGCACGCAATAAGTGGCGCGCAGATATTTATAATACATGTTTGTATTTAGACATGTTAAATGAAGTTAAATAGGGATTTATTAAAAGGATTAATTATACTGAATACAGTTCTACTTTTTACCTTTACTGAGTACTCTTACTCCGTATAGCAATCTTCCTCTGCACGTACGTGTACGTGAGGTAGTCGGAAGCACACACCCTTGCACTGTCAGCAGTGCAAGGTTTATTCAGTTAGTTGAATAAGGTGTGCCCGTTACAGATATGCATAATGACGTGCATCGAGTCAAATACGCTGTCTTATGGTTGACGTGCAAAACTGTAAGGCGCACATGATCAGTCTTATCTACGTCGGTCATTGAAGGCATGATTGTGTTAGTGTGGCGAACGAAAGCGCTGGTCTTGAGTAGGCACTGCACGCCGCAGACGCTGAAAGCTGTAGCGAGTGTTCGAATCTTCGTGCGCTTCGAGTGCGACATTTTTATATGCTGGCAAGCATTGAGGCCTTGTCGTACCCCTTCCTACTTGCTCTGCCTTTCTATTTGCTTTCTACACGACCATAGATGTTGCCAGCACTCATAAATCATTGTACTGGTGGCATACCATTGCGATAGACCAGCAGCCGCAGTGAAAGTGGGCAGCAGCGCTGCAGACATCACCATGCTGAAGATGAGAAATGACATCGCAGCGAGTGAGTTCCTCCGCTGCAGGCTGGGCGAGGAAGCTTTCCTGGTCACTTATTTGTCACCTCGGTGGGTCCCGCAGCAATAAAGTATATCTACCAATGGCGCGCTTCGAGAGGATGAATAATATCCATTCAGATTCGTCTGATTCACTTTTCTTCCAAATTCATACCAAGTTAATCTTACATGTAGCAATTAATTTGATACGGAGGGAGTATAAAGATGCACTTGTTCAGTCATGTATAACATATTCTGTGCTCGCTGTTTTAAACATTATCGTAACACATCTTGCAAAGATTTTGTCTCAGTTGCAGATTGTAAGTACAAAACTTACACTGATCCATTCAACGTGAAATTTGACGCCATGTCATGCTCGAATTGTGTTCGTTCTGATTGACTTCAAACGGCATGTCAAGTGCCACTAATAGCCAAGCTCCTCGTTCCCCGTAAGTAGCACGCAGTTTGTGTAGGCACTATATGGATGACAGACTAATCATACGTACCTCACGTGTTCCCTGCTGCTTAATTCTAAAGGTTCAGCGTCCCTCTGTCATCCTCTACGGAGCTTCTCACGGATCAAATGAAGGGGGATTTTAACTTGGAGACGCAGCGCCGTCTTCGTAGTAAACACGTCAGTGCTCCGGATGATTGGACTGGATCTGATACGACTCGAGTCATGCAGGATCAATTGTGTCATCTAAAGCGGCGATGCGCCAAATTGGAGCGGAAACTGCAGGAGAAGGAGTCGATGATTCAGTCATTGCAAGAGCAACAACAGCTGCAGTTTCCGCTATTGGTGCACGAGACAATGCGCAATTTGAATTTAATGGACAGTAATGAGTCTGTTCGACAACGACCAGCTAACGACGGGGTGGGGCGATCGTTGTTTTGAGTAACAACCAATTGTGAATTTAGTCATGAATTCTGATTCTACTGTGTGGTCTTTTCTGCGTAGCCACTTTCGCATTCTGTTATGAGCGTCATGGCTCATAGCAGGCAAGACATTGATGTCTGCATTCACGAGTACGAGCAGCAGGTGAGTTTTCGTATGTATGGATTTGCAGTTTGAAGGAAGAGATGCGCGAGAACCGTGATCGTTAAGATGTATTTATATCTTGGAAGATCGCAAAGCTTTATGAGGAGAACCGGAACGAAAAGCTGAAGAACGAGATGTTGAGTGAATGTCTTCGCGATCAGAAACACGCCAAGTCAAAATTCATGAAAGCGTGTAGACAAGCAAAACAAGAACTTCAAGCAGTTAAAGATAGCGGGCTAAGCCAAATGCTGGTGGATATCGAGGCAAGGTGCAGTGCGCTGGAGAAGAAGAAGGATAACATGACAGACGAGCTCTTGGTGGAGATATCTTTGGTATGGTTGATACTTGTGCTGGATAAGACGGCTGGGTGTGAGGCCTGACGTGATGTTCACTATTTGTTATCGAACAAGCGCAAAAAATACGAATCAGAAAAAGTCGTTGTTGCCAATCATCTGGAGGAGTTACGTTGCCAGTCTACGAAATGGGAGGGCAAGTGTGCATATGCATGTGCTGTAACGTACAATGCACTCAGATGTTGTTGTAGGCATTGTTGCTAGGAATAACGAAATGTTGCAGCACGCGCGGGATCAGATATGCGAGCAACAGCTGATGATCGAGAACTTAACAACTGACCTAAAGCTCGCAGATCGTAATACTGCACGTCCGTCTGATCACTTCCACGATTGCGATAACGCAGAGATAGAGGTAATTTGTTCCTATTCTGTGTTTCTACATGTCTATTGCTTTTTACATGCTGTGTGCGTATTGCTAATGGAATGCTTAATCTATTTTTCTTTTCTTCATCAGATAGGACGACTGAAGCACATTGTAAATACGGAACAGGTAGCTTCACACGAAACAAAACAACGCTTTAGTCGATTTACAGAAGAGAACGATATGCAAGGACAAGGACAGCGTGCTTTCGATGACGAATCTGGTTCCTCCGAAGAGCACGTAGCTCCGTGTGCAGCTCAGAATACTTTTGATCGAGTGCTCATTCAGGTGTGGTTTGTGTGTCATCCTCTCACCATAACGTGTGCTGATTCGGATACAAATTTGTTCTACTGTGTTGGCTGGGAGCAGATTCAGCATCTACAGTGCAAGCTGCGCTCATTGAGAGACCAGTTGAAACAGTACGAAGAAACGAATTTCATTGACGTCAACGCACTCGATGAAGAGAATTGGTTTCAAGAAGAGTTTGCTCAGGGCAGTGCCCGCTCGTGTGTGGAGTATGCGACACATTTATCCAAGTCTGTAGTTAAATCAGCTCGCTATCTCTTGGAGTTGCAGCAGATCGTCGAAGATGTTGGTGCTCGACTGATGGGAGAATCTTGTGCCTTGCAATAAGCGGATGCTGCAACCGGGTGTGTAATATATATTCGCGAGTGTCACCGATGCTGCGATTGAGATTGTTTCCGCTTTCACGTAAGCACAATGCCCAGAACTACTATCGGTTTACTAAAAAATTAGTATAAACTGTACTAGGCATGAATTATTCTACAAACGTTTTTTGCGCTAAAACTCACCGTGTCTTATCGACTAGTGTCCAGTGCAGTCCCACACAAGTCTAAACAAATACTCACTTGTCTTTATACTGGCGGCAATACACATCCGGTTCGAATGGCTGCTTTAGGCCCATGATGGGGTATTTACGCTGAAAAGTGCGTCGTGATGTATAATACTAGATCCCCAATCAATTACCATGATCTCGTTGTACCCTCTAAGGCGAACCCCATCCATGAGGGGCGTCACAGACGATACCGCGTCAACCCAAAGAGTCCAACCGTACCAACCACTATTGAACCTGCTGCGTAAACAACTGTGTGGCTGTTTCAAACCCGATCTACGTTGTGCAGTAGCACGAGACACGTTCAATCGCAAAGAAGATCCTTTATCTTACCAAGACTGTAGAAGAAATTGGATCCGAAAGGCAAAGAATTTTTTTTGCCTTGCACATTGTAATGAGTCACATATCTGCTCATGTATTAAATTGATTCACGTTTCAATCGACCAGCGTAATCGCCGTCGACACCTTTCGGCAAATTATATAAGTGCATGACTGTTCGTTACGAATAATAATTGATCTGAAGTTGCTTCTCAAAATGGACTTGGATATGCGATAGTTATTGTTGCAATAGATTACGTGAGTATAAAATGCTGAAATGTTTACATGAGACTGCTTCTGCAAAGACGGCTTTCTGGAGGGTATCAACGACGCGATAAGAAGCTCTCGGGTGCCTATTATTCTCTAGCTACCGAATTGTACAAATTCGGTAGCTGTATGCCTTCTAAGACCATATATTTGCGCGAGTATATGGGTAGGCACGACTGTAAATTATCGGTTTGGAAGCAACACCTGCCCTCTCGCACCACTAAGAACTAAAAATCACCAATTGTTCGTCCACTTTTATATTCGCAAAAAGTTAGCTTTTGTAACTCTTATAACACTCATCAGAAGTTATCATCCTTTTGTAAGATTAAGAGTTCAGTTCCACTTGTCCATCAATAATAACAAAGACACACTGTAGCTCCCCATTTGGTAGAAAACAATGAACCAGGTTGGAGCCGTCGCTGTCACCGCCGTGCTCGTGGCGCTCTACCACAACTTTCTCGTCCCGCAACTTGTCAACCACAATGGGCCACCGAAACTAAAACTCACGTACTTTGCTGGTCCTGGACGTGCCGAACTCTCGCGCCTCATTTTGTCAGCAGGCAACGTGTCGTTCGAGGACGAACGCCTGAACCGTGACGAGTTTATGGCTATTAAGCCCATGCTTCCCCTTGGTCAAGTACCAGTGCTAGAGGTACACGGGACGACATACAGCCAGAGTATGGCCATAGCTCGTTATGCTGCGAAGCTCGGTGGGTTGTACCCCCAAGATCCAATCGAGTGTCTGCGTGTGGACATGGTGTCCGAGTCCCTCGTTGACGTCAAGTCGCTCCTCTCAGAGATCGCGTACCGCACTCCGGACGAGACTCAAAAGGCAGAAAAGACCAAGAAACTGCTGGAAGAGCTGGTGCCCAAGACACTGACACTACTCGAAGGATTCGTGCAGCGCCCCTTCTTCCTGGGCCACGAGATGACGTATGCAGACTTGCAGCTTTTTGATCTCGTCAAGAACGGCCTTGATAAGTACCCGACCTTTAGTTTGGCAAAGTATTCAAACTTGACGACGCTCGTGGCCGACGTGGAGACGAATGCCAACGTGGCGGCTTACCTGGCCAAGAAGCATGAGTAAAGTGGGTTGATTCGAATGCTCTAGTGCTCACAATGGTTGTAAATGTTGCTTCTAGTAGTCTTATTGTTTTTACTTGAAGCTACTTTACTGACAGGATGACGCGTATGCTTAACAGTAGCCACGATTTTGTCGTTTGATTCGACCATGTAATCGCAGCATTAGTATTCAGGACACCATAGCCTGACCATGTCAATTAAGCTTGTTACTCCACGTCAATTAAGCTTGATACTCCTACTTGAACGAAAAGAGGGTCGCAGAAATGCTAGACAGATTTTTAACTACAGTGGCATAGCGTTCGCAGTCCACTGCATCGCGCGCATCGGCTTTTGCCGGTACTTAGTCATAGCACTTTCAGGGATGTGACAAAACTGACTACACTTGTTGCTCGCTGGAGCCGCCACGTAAGCAGATTTGAGCTATCTAGTGTTGATAAAAACGCAAGACCGGCCTGACAATTAGCAGTGGGTTAGAAGTACAATGGCCTCGCGTAATATGCTGTTCTCGTGAATTTGACCTTAGCTATTGTATAGTTTATCAACATTTTGTCCAGTCAAGAAAAGCGGACGACTTCAATTCACAATTTGCACCTGCTCGCCATGATCTGTACGTGGCTCTCTGTAACGCTTTCGCTCAAAGTTGACACTTCTGCTTTATCTGAACTTACGGGTCGAGTAGTCGTCGTTTTTGCTCTCTTCAATAACATAGCAAACCATCAACAAATCCTTATAAACCAATGTGGAAACCAAGTGCTTTGCAACTTACCTTGCCTGGACGTCTATCAATTGGAGTGCGTAACGCATCGGAGAGGCGAGTAAAAATTATAAAAGTCGTTTGTCCGACTCAATTGCAAAACCTGATCTCATGATCTGGCCCGGTGACAGCAACTTGATGAAGTCGACATCCACGTTCCATAATCTCAGTAGCATATTGTCACGGGCTTAAATGAGGTAAGGGATAATGTGACACGATGTCAAGGACCTTGTAGTCCTCGCTGGACATGCGAGCTTGTGCCCAACTTACTCATGTAAATCGTGCGATTGCTTACGGCTCAGGAATTGACCTTATAACTTACAAATGCGTATTCTCGCTTAGACTCTCAGACCTTAATCAAGTATTGAAGGTGGACACGTCCCGGCCAACATCGACTACCATGTGGACTTGGTCCTTGACTACAGGTAGTGCGATCAGCAGCTGTCGAGACTAACAGCATGATCGATGCGGGCACAATTATTATGGACATTGTACCGACCTCAGTGTTTTAAGTCTCTGGTACAGTCACAAACCACTTTGATGAGAAACCACACGTTTTATGCCGACGCAAGTGCTTTGCGAGGAAGGGGACTATTTCGAGCTCTAGTAGCGAATCTCTAGCAATTGCATCGAGTTTCAAGACTGCAAGAGCCAAAAAGGTGCTTCATGACAAGTGATGGTTGTTGGCTCGTTCAAGCCATCTATCATGGTTGACTTTTTGCATCAGGCACGGTATCGATCATCCCCAGCCTTTTAGCTTGTTTTACGCGACAGCATGCGTAATCGGCTGCCTACAGCTCCCATCTGTGGTAATCAGCATAAGTACCGGTACCCTGAACACCGTGCTTGCCCCAGTTGTACCGACAGCACTATTACCACGGGAAAGTCGTGACACCATGGGACTTAACTTTTGTCACGTTGGCGTGACAAGATCAAATGCAAGCACATCGCAAACACCAAAGCCGAGATGATATATCGAACATTGGTTGTCTGTGTAATTTCTATCGTGCTCAATTGCACCGGACTCTCATTCCTCCATGTCCACGTCCTGCTGTCCGACTGTCTTCGCATCCGTACTTTCGTCCTCGTCGCTTTCACTTTCACCATCACGCTCCAGTGGCAAGTCTGCAATAAGGGTCTTGAGTTTGTCAATGCTTTCAACAACGCTCTCGAGCTGATCGTCCAGATAAAAGTCGGCCCGCAGCTTTTTCTTGAGTTTCGTCAGCATCCGGCGGCACTTTTCAAAGAACTCGAGGGCATTTGGCAAGTCGTCCATCGCACGATAGCACGTGGCCACGAGGAACCAGATCTCGGCGTTCTCATCGTCTTCCTGCATCACTCCTTCCAGCACGTCGCACGCTTGTTCATACCTCTCGACCTCAATCAGCATTTTACCCGTAGCTGTGCGGAACTCGAGTGACGGCAGACTATCTTCGGTGCAGTGTTCAGTCAGACGCCGATAGGTCTTCTCCAGCAGCTCCTCAGCTGCCTTCTTGTTCTGCTGCACCAGTCGCAGGTTAGCTAGTGCTTGCGTTGGCTCTGGCAGTCCCACATCAAACGCCATGGCTTGCTGGAAGTACGTCTCACAGCGGCTTTCAGCCTCCTCGTGGTCGCACAAGTCCGTCATATA
>JH598009.1:45037-136885 GCA_000173235.2 Hyaloperonospora arabidopsidis Emoy2
TACTACGTCATGACGACTGCGCGTGCTACGCAGACTCTTGCCATAGTCCGAGCGATCACGTCCAGTACGTCGATGCTCGTCCCGTCCACCATCCACTTTGCCCAGATCAAACTGGTCGAGTCGAGCACTCTTTCGATGGTCAACACGTTTACTATCGCCTCGTCCGCCATGACCACGATGGCCTCGCCCACTCGTCGGGTAAGCGTCCACAGTAAGTCGATCGTGCATCGGAGTCGTTTTATTGTCCGACAGAATAGCGGTGCCATTGAGAGACGTTTGCAGACGACTCATGTTGGGCGAGTACTGGTACTGGCCTTCGACCCAGAGATCTGGAGTCATGTCCGTGTCCAGCGCACTTGGTGGCGGAGCAGGTTGGTGAGGCAGCGAGCCCACAATGAGCGCCTCGTCCGTACTGCTCTGGTCTTCGGAATGCGCTCGACGTCGAATCCTTCGGCCGTACACTGCCACTGCAATCACGGCCACAATGGCAACAAGGCCAAGTACAGAGCCGACAACGATGAGTACAGTCGAGTCCGCTCCTGTGTCAACCACCACCTCAATGGTCCCCACACTACCAGACCCTTCTGGTAAGTGGTTCGCCATATTCGGTGAGCTCTTCCCTGGCGCGACATCCTTTGGCGGGGAGTCCGATGTCTTGTTGTCAATAGGGACAACCAGAATCTCCTTGTTCGAGCCTGAGCCTCCATAGGAAATGTGCACGGTAGAATCCCTGGGCAAAATGTTCGACCAGTCCACGCCATTGTTCACCTTGACGTGTCCCACGCCCTTATCATCGACAAAACTAGTCGCGTTCGAGAGAAACGACATCTCGATAGGTTTCGGCGCGTCTGGAGTACCCATCGCAGCGTTGGGAGTGCCGGCGGCACCATTGTTGGCAACTTCTTGTGCTTGACGTAAAGACCGTAGGACTCTAGAATTTCGCTGGATCGCCATGGTAGAAGCGAGCGAACCCCTCAATTGTCGTGAACTGACACGGAAAGGTTGATGACCTGCCGCTTTCTGCGGGGCACCGCAGAAAGCTCTATGAAAGTGCGAGGGGGATCAGCTACCCGAGTAGAGTCGGTTTGGTTGAGCTTGGTTTGCCTCTACAAGCGCAAGTCACTGTCTAAGGAGGTACTGACGTCTATACAAAAACTCCAGATGTCGCGAAGAGCGACGACAGGGATCTGTCGTCCAGCACCAACCCTACACGAGATGCCAACGTTTTATGCTGCATTTGATTGATTGATTCCAGCGCTGCATCGTTGCTTTGCAGATCAGTCTTTCGGGCGATACCCTGTTGGGTCCGCGCTTGTCAACGACGTACTAAAGGAGCAGAGTCATATACAAAGGACTGAAAGCGATTGAGGTGAGCCAGTTGTCAACGATGCTGATCCGGAACAAAGACGATTGGATCGAGTCTGGAGTCACTTCGAGCGAGAGGGCACGTTGGCGAGCTTAATATAGAGTTTTAGTAACCGAGTCACCACACGGAGGGGACCTTTGTCAGGTACGATGTTTATTCAAGACTGTCAAGTCTTTAGCTCAGGAGGTGCCATTCTATAAAGTGTTCTAGTGACTCGAGCATGTGGTGGAATTCAGGCGTAATCTTAAATATAAAGTATATGTGACGATTGGATTCCCGATTGCTGCATCGATGTCTCGCTCGGCCTCATACACATGACTTGATGCACGCAATCGAACCAGTGCATGTAGAGTCCATTACGTTGCCACGCAGATGGCTAAACTGTACGATTCGTGTCAGTTCATGCCGTCAAATTGTAGTCGATCAAAATAGATGTGTGCGTTTGTGGCGTGGTATAATAAAGCTACGTTCTATCCAGCGCGCATCAACCAGTACCTAGCAAGGCCGGCGCTAGACTGGGCACTTGCGGGTCGTTATGATAGCTACGTGTACCGGCTGAATCTTAAGCAATATGATCAAATTGTCGAGTAAAGTTACCGACCGATCTGCACTCACACTCTGGTCGTGGGCTGAGCTGAGCTGGTCTTTCCATAGCGCCGCGTCCCGACGTAGCCACCGCTGCATAAAAAACACGTGCGTACCCCCCACTCGTACCCCATACTTCCAATCCGACAAAGTATCCAGTTCATCTCAACAAGTAAGTACACACTGCCGTGCACGAAAAGTAACCGCAGTCGCCAGCACATTCATTTGTCATTACCCACACCTCTTTCGCCACACCACCAACACGCAACAAATCTTCCAAACATCATGCGCCGCACGACGCTCGGGACCGTCTCGTCCTCGCAGCTCAACGCGCGCTCCACGGCGCTTCGGCACCCGTCCGCGCGTGTCTCAGTGCCCAGCAAAAGCACCAGCTCAAGCGTCGAGCGCCAGTCTATCGGTGTCGTGCCCCGGCGTCGTGTATCGACCGCTGCAGGCCTAACAACAACACGGCGACCACCTCCAGGTCCCCGCGCTTCCATTACTTCACGCCAGTCCACGACGAATCCCAATGATGTTACTTCACGACGCAGCAGTACCTACAGCTCTCGAGCGTCTCTCTCTGGACGAAGTGGAGCGCGCGTCCTGGACCCACGACCTATAGGCGACCGCGCGTACCTCCATCGCTGCGTCCGGACGCTCGTGGAGTTCCTCTCGGAGCACCCGTACGACCAGTCGCTGCCGGCCGGACTAGCCAAACGGGGCCCGTCGAAGAAGGAGTTTTTCAACATTCTCCGGTTTCTGTTCAAGCAAGTGGACCCGACGTTTGAGTTCGGCGTCAAGGTTGAAGAGGACGTGGTGGTCCAGTTCCGCAACTTGCGATACCCTTTTCCGATCAGCAAAACGTCGTTGGCAGCAGTGGGGACGCCGCATACGTGGCCGACGCTGTTGCTGTCGATTACGTGGCTCATTGAGTTGCTTACGGTAGGTGGAAGGGCTGACGCAGCTTTATTTGTTTGTTTGTTGCTGTTGCTGCTCCTGCTACTTTTGTTTTTGTTACGGCTCTTGCCGGGTAGATATGGATGTTGTATGGTGTGTTGTGTGCTGTCTGATGAGTTGTTTCCTGCTGTTGTGGTTGTTTTTCTTGCTGCTGGTAGTACGACGAGGCGATTCAAGAGGCGAATGAGACGGAAGAGAGTGACGATGAAAATGGTGACAAGTCTTTTTTCAAGTACTTGGATGTAGCTTATCGCGTCTTTTTGGCTGGCGAAGATGACAAGTGCGCCGAGGTAGAGCAACAGGAGAAGGACAAATTGAGTACGAAGCTGTGTGTACGTGCATATCGCTGCTGACTTAACAGGAGAGAATGACACTAGCTTGACTGTTACAGATCAGCGGAACGATGCGATCGAGCAGGAAACGAGAGAACTAGAAATGGATTGCGACGAGCTGAAGAAGCGTATTGAGCAGGCGAGAGCAGATAAGGTGCGTTCGTGATGTCTACAGCCGCTGAGACTCGTTGCAAACACTTGTTTGATTAGCTAACGTCGCTATGCGATTAGAATGCGCTTTCGGAGCTTCGGAAAAAGAAAGCCGACTGTCTGAGTGACCTTGTAAAATTCAAGGACTTGGTGAACCAATTTGAGATGCTTAACACGAAACTGGACAAGAAGATGGAGGCTCTTGCCAAAGTCCAAGAGTCGTTGGGTACGCCCTGTCAGCACGATACGTATCGTCGGTACTTTCACTGTACTTACTGTATGTGTGCACGACAGAGGAGGAGCTCCATGCTCGTCGACAAGACATCCAGAAGCTGCAAATCCGTATTGAGAACCAGGAATTGTCTGCACACGACATCGAGCAAATTGCTCAAGAGAGGGCGCGACTGACGGACCAACTCCACCATCATCTTGCTCAGCAAGAGGAAATCCAGATACAAATCAAAAAGGATGAGAACCGTGCCGCTGCTATTCGAGACAGAGTACGTATTTGTTGGCAGTTGGTAGTCAGGCAGTATCATTTTTGCACCAAGTCGCCTTGTACTTACATTTTCTTTGTCAAATGTTGTGTACCTTGGCATTTGTTAGCTCGACCATCACATCCACGAATATATGAACACTTGCAGACGGCTGAAGATCATTCCGTCAACTGCGAAGAATGCTCTGAACTTTGATTATTCTCTCGAATTGGACCCGACGCTAGAAGAACTTGACGCAGTTCAAAAGCTGTCGCATCACTTGAAAACAAACGTTCGACAAGCAGCACTTCGGGTCAAGCAACACCGTAATACGCGCGCCAACGAGGGTCTAGATTTAGCAATCGTGCTGACCGAGGAGTTAGCGCAAAGTGAGAACAAGCTGAACATCGAAATGCAAAGTGAGAAGAGAACGGAAGCTGAAGTGAGGAAAATTGCGGACCAGATGGTGCGAGAACGTGAAAAGCGGACTGAAAGTCTCAGTCGAAAGCAAGCTACAACGGAAGAAGTTGAGATCAAGATCACAAACATCTCGAACGAGGACAACCTGGTCCAAGAAGAGGTGATTAGCTCGGAACAACATTTGCAAGATGTGAAGAAAGCGTGCGTATCGTATTGTACCATTTGGCCATCTCTGATCAGTAATTATGCTTGACGGAGACCAATTCCTGTAATTTCGTGCAGATCGGTGGAAATGAGAGAGAGCTATCAGGCCTTGCTTGACAAGAATCGACATGCTGTCACGAACGTTCTCATAGCGTGTACGAACCACAAGGACATGGTAGACCGCGCAATTTCCTCGTTGGAAGCCGAACTAAGCAGGATCTAAGCGCTTGATGCAATCGTGCTTGCTGCGTATCCCGTTCATTCTGACATTGCTACCACAGTCAAATGCTTCATTGAATCATGCAAGTGCTTTTGGTAGCAGTGACGTATTAGTGAGAGGAATACAAACAGTGAATATTTTCATTTCCATGTAAATTCGCCACCTCTTTCCGTCAGCAGTTAGCTAGTAACGTGTTGCATAGTGCTCTACCAGTTCAACCCGGATAATCCGCAACCTTAACGTGCCACTGTCAAAGACGTACAAGTATTCTGACGTAGTAGTCACTTGATTCCTTCTTTCATCACGCATTACCCGTCAAGGGATGTCGCGCGCAAAACAAACTGATCGAAACGTTCCCGCAGTTTCTGTCGCTGGGCCATGCGTCGCCGAACGAGACTCGAGCGGTTCTGTTTCCAGAAACGAATGTCGTCTTCAGGAATGCCCTGATTCTCATCGTCCGTGTCCACATCCAGCTCCAGCAAAGATGACGTAAATTGGTTCGAAGCATCCCATCCCATGGACGACAGTAATTGCCACTCCATATGCTCGTCATACGCCAACGTTTCGCGCAAACACGGTTCATCGCATGTCGGGTCACACTGATGCGATCGAATCGGTTCAACGGACGTACTGGGACTGGTAAATCCATCTTCGTCACCTTGACTGCTGAACGAGCTAGTAGATTTTTGCGATGTCACAGTCTTGCTACTGTTGGATTGCCTGCGTAGTTTGGTCTGCTTTGGCTTTTGTTTCGCAATCTGCTGACTCCTCCTCTCTAATTCTGACCGGTCTGCTTGCTTCTGTTTCGACGCCGACTTCCGCTTTTTCTTCTTCTCCTTTCGCTTTTCTTTCTTCTTCGCCAATCTCCGATACTCATCATCTTCTTCTGCCAGCAGCTGTTCCATCATCTCCTCCCCATGCAACGCTTCCACCGCTACATCAAAGTTTTGGCGCAGCGTAGTCACGGCACAGTGCACCAACAATTCTTCGGCACGCTTTTCGGATCGAGACTTGGTCCAGAGGCTCTGTGCTTTGTCCCAAACCATCATCCCCAGACAAATGAGGACTTCGTCCTGTGCTTCAGCAATTGTACGCGCGTGACGATCGCCCCAATCACCGACAACCTCCTGGTCCGCCCGTGACATCAGTTGCGACATAAAGTCGAGATTGCAAGGCACGATGATCTGGTTTTTCGCGCGTGAATATGCGAGTTCGTCGAACAAGTAAGACGTGTAGTGCAAGTCGTCGCCATAATCGCTGTGTTCGTGATGTTTCTCCGCGCATTCGAATCCCCCGCAATCTTCGCAATCGTCCTCGCTACAACTCGATCCAATGAGCAAATCGTAGGCTTCTAACACCTTTTCCTTACACCGGCAACAAAAGCGATGACGTCGCAAATAGTTCTCCAAATCAGTCAGGAACTGATCCGAGTCAATATGAGAGAGATGCCGCTGGTGGTCTTCTGATAGTTTCAGCCACAGAGCTTCGAATGCTGCAGGACGAGGGCGACCTCGCACCCGATGCGAATGCAGCTGACACTGTGCACGGGACGTGCCAGCTTTACAGGTCGACTTGGTCGGCTTCACGAGTGTCTCGTTTGCCCATCGCTCTTGATGCGAAAAGAGCGCGAGCGACGTGTCGGGACGATTCAGATACGACTTGTGCAGTCGAAAGCACTTGTCATTGTCAAAGCAGAGGCCCGACCGACTGACACCTTGTGGAACTTGCACAGTACCGTCCGCGAGCTTGTAAAAGAGCGCTTTGGCACTATTTCGACAGCCAGAACACAGCAAAAGGTCCATTGCTGTCTGCACAAACTGCTGCACGTCTCCCTTCAGGGCAACCACGCGCTCCCGCTCTGTCAACAGCATCCATCGCTGTCAAATAGCAGCAAAAATAGTCCACAAATAGCACATACAGACATCAAACATTAGTGTCCATGAATCTTTGGCTACAATTAACTATTGACCATTGTGCTCGCTTACCTTGCGGAACTCGCGTGTCTCAGCAACAGTGACACGGCAGCGATCGTCCATAGTGATTCCGTATGTCGAAATGCCGTCAATAAACGGTTTTGACCCGGCATTTTCTTGATTTATGGCCATTTTTTTGCAAAAATCTCGACTTCGGGTCGACTCTAGACACGGAAAATCCATACAACAAATAATTGTGATAAGAATATGAGAACGATGGAGATGACACAGACGACCGTAAGGAGCAGATTATCCACGTACAAAGCGGTACTTTTGACTGCAAATGAAGCTGCTTCGGCACGCCCTAACTCGGCGACTGTAGGTCTCGGATAACGTCCGGATTATGCCGAAGGCGGCTCGCTCGCTATGACCCCTCACCCTGTAGAAATGATATTGACCAATTGGATATCGATGTGAGTAATTGACATGTCGATGTAAACAGGGCTACAAATAAGGTGGCTGGTAAGCAGAGGACAACAAATAACCCACGATGATAATTTCTATGATTGTTGAGGCTGTTTCTTACAAGCTTGCAATAACTCTGCGATTTTACGCAACCGAGCGACTTTGGCGTCTTGCGGAAGTTGACGCGGTTTTTTGGGGAAATTTGGTAACTCTCGCCAGTTGAAAAAGTCCGGCACGTGCTTTAATTCCGGCGTGTGCTTCACCGTGGAAGACTGTTTCGTGATAAAGTATGGCAACAGTGCCAAGTGGTCGAACTCGGCTTCCATGTGCCGCGTCAAATTACGCTCGAGCATCACGTTCGATCGACGCAGCACGCGAACGTCGCCGCTGCTCAGGAGACGCTGCCGTGCCATTCGCTGCATTAGAGCTTCTGCTTTCTATGTCACGATGAACAGCAAAAGCAGTAGTGTAAACGTCTTGGAAAAGCAACACGACGACAATAAATGCACGACCAACCTTTGCACCTTGAACTGCTCGTGCTTTCAATCCAATGACGGGATCGAGCAACTTCGAGCCTCGAAGAGCAGGTGCCGCTGCCGCGTCCGCCTTGTTGCTGTGCGACTTGTACATTCTTGTCGCTCGATTGTTCCTTCCAATCACCTTCCGGCAATTAATGGCCCCACACAAGCACTCGGTAATCTCCTGTCCACAGCATGCTAACTTGTCAGATAAAATATAAGCACAAGGCGGGTTGAATGCAAAACGAAACCATACGGCCTTGCTGAAGGATTCAAACTTGTAGTCGAACGTCAGCTCCTCGCCAGCGACGATATCCCGCAAAGCAAAAATAGCACACCGCTCTTCGCCGTTGACGTCCCATTTCTCGACTCCGCAATTCGGATCACAGCTATGGTTGATGAAGCGCGCCCATCCACCCATGCGAGTAGCGTCAATGACTTCACCACCGCTCAAGACCATCATGTACCGGTGCTTCTCGTTATGGTAAAGCTGTCAGGAAACAACAACAAAAAACAATAAGTTCGATCCGCGGCAAGCAAGAAATGCAATTGTATCTCGAGTGTTATATACTCACCACTCGTCGCATGTAATACTCTTGCTCCGTCACGATCTCACCCATATACTCGCTCACAAACGAGCCGGCTTTGATGTCTTCCAGCAACTTCAGCCCCAGTCCTTTGTTGTTGCCACACTCCATCAGTTGCATCGAAGGCATGACACCACGCTGTATCCTCATATTATCACACAGATCGCCGTTCTTGCAGAATCCAGGTATACATTCTACTAGAGCCTGGTATTCGCACGCATCAAGAGCTTCCATCAGCACCAGCTTAACCACAATTTCATCAAGCAGCGCGTGCAAACTCGATTTTCCAGTACTCACAGCGCGATTCAAACAGTCATTCAGACACCCCATCTCCGTCTCGTCCTCAGGCACTTTACACGCACAAATTGACACTTCATCCTGACCACAGTGCACAATTGATTGGAACAAAAGGCATAAAAACCATCATAAATATCATCGTCAGTTAAGAAAAAAACAGCTAAAAATGATCTTTTTGTAGAGCGCCTTCGATACCTCAGGCAGTGAGCGCTCTTTTCGCTGGACGTATACATTATGCTTGATAATATCGATTTCGGCCAGTGCTACTTCGATCGATCGCGATCCTGAGACGCGACTGGCACGAAAGGTCTGATCCTGTTCGTTTTTGCTCCTGCGCGTTTAATCACTTCGGCTCAGTATGAGGACGAGAAAAAAAGTTGTAGACTCAAGTGCTGCTCAACAAATCCTCTAGTATTAAGTGTAACGATAAAAAGCAGTGGATACAAGAGCATGTCGATTGTACGTACAGCGCAGCCGCGGATAAGTCGCTGGACGTCGCGCGCGCAGTCATAATTAGGGTTCGAGACGCGTGATGGTCAAATAGTCGATGCCTTGCTTCTTATTGGTGGAAAAAGCGATTAATCAGACGGTAGACTAAAGCTAGTAAATGTGACTGAAAGGCGAGTGATACCTAAAAATGACAATATAACTTGAAAAGAGAGATAGGAGGCAAAATGACGGTAAATTCCTTGATTATGAGCCATTCTCCGGCCCAATTCTGAGCTATCCTTTATGATAGATGTCTTGCACTGATACAATTGACCGTACTATGCCCGGCAACCTTCTTTGCACTGCGATAGACGTTTGCTTCATCAGTTGGGTGAGGGCACAGGGCAGCCAGCGTTTGCCTGCAATGCTTCTCAATACAATACCGACCTATTATCGTAGTCGCGTAAGTAATATGAATTTGATGTGAGTGTAGAGTGTGGTGCCGTCGGCTACTCAAGGACAATTTGCTGAAGAGGGCAACGCTGTCGGCAAAGGAAGTAACACAGTCGAGGAGGTTGTTGAATTGAGACACGACCAAATTTCCATGCGAATGTGCCATCTAATTGTATGCGCCCCGCAACAGTAAGCCCCATTGTCTGAAACCGAAATGATCGAGTATTCTAGACGCTCAACAATGACAAGACAAGTCATCTGGAGTAAGTTGATAGCGGTGCGTCATCGCTCACATTGAATTGCCTAAGCATGTTTCAGCAAGCATAGCAGGTGCTAAGGAAAACCGCGATAAGATCGTAGCTTGAACCTTTCCATAAGGACGTACTTGCTTAGCTACATTAGTTGGCTGAACGAAGTTACACGGCACGCATGCTTATAATCCACTTTAAAGCAGCATAACGTTGGGTTCTCAGAAAAAGAGGCCGCTGAAACGATTCGCGCATTGAGGTTCTCTGGGACATGCAAAGCGTGACAACTCTTTTGCTGGCTTCTGTAGGATTTATTTGTCGCGCGTGGCGTTTATGTTGGGTCTGAGTATTCGTTACAATCGTAATCGGTGGTCGAGGGTGCAATGTGTGCGTGGTGGGAGATGAATACATGAACGGTGGCACACCGGCACTTCACTGGCTTACAACTTACGTCGTATAGTATAGCTTTACATTGCGCGGTTGACTAGTTGGTAACTTCGGCAACTTAAGCCCCAAATCAACACGAGCACTTATGGCACGTTTGAGTCTATAGTTGTGTAATTGCTATCATCATGGAACATGTCTGCCGAACGCATGCTAGTTGTCATCTTTTGAACATGCGTTTGTTACGTAGCCTCAAGATTGGAAAGCCAGCAATGTGCATGCATCATAGTTCCGTGGGGCAAGGGCGTTGATGGATAAAGGATCTTAATAGTACTGTAATCATAGCACATCAAAGCCTCTTTTACCATTGTTGTGGAATGATTTCAATTATTAGGTTGCACACAGGAACTAAACCTAGAGACAATATGATGATGATGAAGCTGTGAGGATTTATTCAACAGACAATTCATTAGAACTCGTTGGAGCCATGCGCGCACAGCAGTACCAGTAACGGAACAAGCATCTCGAAACAAGAGCCGCACGAAACTGATCACTGCCGCAACGTATCGCTCCCGGTGCAAATCTACATCCGATTCTGTACACGTCGAGCATTCTACCCACTCGGTCGAAATGTTGCTAGATTTACACGCGCACAGCAGGAGAGTTCACAAACGATCCTTCCTCCATGTCAGGATCGTTACTCTTGCCCTTAGCACTCTCCATCAGACCCTTGCGCTCCTTCGTTGCCTTCTCGTCTACCTCCGTCTGCAAATCGTCGTCCTCGACAGCATGCTCCGCCTTAGCACCAGCGATGGTGCGCTCCAAGTCCATCTGGGCCTTGCGCTTCCGCATACAGAAGACAACCAGCACGACAATCACGGCAATGAGCGCGACAGTAGCGGACCCAAAGATCGCAACCTCCTCGCCATCCAGCTCCTCAAGTCGCGTTAAGAAATCCGTCTGCAGAGCTTCTCCGTCTGTGCTACCATTGGAAGCGTGAATGTGCTTCATAGGCTGCGCAAGGAAATCCTTTCGCTGCTTCGGGGTCATGCATTCGGGCACTTCCTCCTGGATGCGCAGCCAGTTGACAATCTCCCCCTCCTCGCGGTGCCCGCACTCGGTCAACAATAGCCGCTTGCCTTCAGGAATGAAATTCAGAATAAACCGACCCTGCGTCTCGTCTTCGCCATTCTTCGTGCAGTTAATAAAAGCCACCACGTGGTAAGCAAAGTGCCCATGCTCCTCCTCCTTCTGCTCCACAGCATTCATCGTCATATTAAACGTATCGCACACCTCCGTGTCATTGTACGCAATGAACGCGTACAGTGACGCCTTGATCACCAGCAGCGGCGGGTCGTCGTACACACTGACCCACCCATCTTCGTTGTTAGGGTCAATCTTATCAATTTCAGCGCTTCCTTCCGACGAGTGATCAATCACGCCGTCGTTCGACGTGCCCTTGATCTTCTTCTCCACGACGGGGTTTTCGTGCTCCTCCTCCTCCACCGTTTGCTCCAACCTCTCCTCTTCCGGATCTTCAGGGGCTTCCTCTTCAACCACCTTCTTCTTCTTTGCCGGCTTCTTCGCTGGCGCCTCCGTCTCCTCTTCGTCAGCTGCAGGCGCCGGAGTGGCCGCCACCTTCTTCTTCTTCTTGGCAGCCGCCGCCTCCTCTTCCGCTTCCGCCTTTTCAACTTCTTCCTCCAGCGCCTCCAACTCCTCAATCGTCGTGTCGGCCGCCTCTTCTTCCTTCTTCTTCTTCTTCTTTTCCTCGGCTGCAGGAGCTTCCGTCGCTGGTGCTGCTTTCTTCTTGCGCTTCTTCACAGGCGCTTCCGTCGCCTCTACTTCTTCTTCTTTTGCTGCGTGGGGAGACGCCGCGAGCACACGCGACACGTGCGGCGGGTAGGGCATCAACTCCTCAACTGCAGCCACATTCGGCTCACCTGCAATGGCTGCAGAGTGCGCCTCAGCTTGGGACGAAAGCGACAGGGTGGCAGCCGCCATGACTGCCACGCGGAACGCTGCTGGAATGCGCATACTGAGATAAGAAACTGCTCTGGCGCCTGGAACTGCCTTTGGGACAAAAGCTGCCGGGACCTGCGGGGCTCGAGGGGAATTCAGGATTGACGACGACGTGGACGACACACGACGCAGTGGCCTGGGAGCCAATCAGCGGACGGCACAGAAGCGAAAAAACAAGGTATTAAGAAGTACAGGTGCGACGAGTGCAAACTCTAGCGTGTACTTTGTAGAGGATATAGGAAGTGACAGGTTATTTGCACAACAGATGACGTGGGTGCCGGTAAAGAGAGAGAGAGGGACTCGACTGCGACAGCGATTAGGGGTGTGCGATGGGTAAAGGGCTCCGATCCATCCGTCGCGGATGAGGCGATTGGTGGGAAGACCTGCTTGAAGGAGCTGTAATGAATGACCTTTTTTTCAGATGCCGCACCCGGCAAGATGATCGACACACGTCTTAGTCAACTTGCGCCATCACATCAGCGATAAAAACGACACCCTTATTTGGACCTGTTGCTCATACTCACTACTGTAGTCTCTTGACCTTTTCCTAGAAGTGACTGCTGGCGGGTAACGGCAAGTCGATCGTAGCGTTTTGTCATCACATTGTGATTACATTGTGTTGCACACCTGGAAAGCCGACTCGACTACCACCAACGAACGTGCCACGAGAAAAACGACAAGAACTTCAGCTTGGTGCGTGGCGCTAAAGCAAGCGATAGAGCGTTTCGTGCATCGACGAGCCACCCATGATCCTGAGATTGTCACAATGTCACGACGAGGGAATATCCAATCACCGCGCGCTGCGTGGCCAGAAACGCTCGTACTTAGCCGAAGCAACTTGAAGCCATGGTCCAAATGAGCCGCTCGCAGCCGTGATCAGATCAGAAGGTCGCGTGCAAAGCACGAGCGACGATATAGCGATATTTAGACAGTAGCGACTTATTTATAGTCACTTCAGACGCTATACTACTGCCTCTACTGCAGCAACAGTCGGGTCCGGTCCGGAGCTTATTGTAAAGCTTAGACGGAAGCTTGCAAGCAATGCACGGGCACGGGTATGAGGTGCTAGATGTTTCCTTCGCCCAGAGTAGCACAGGAGTTTGTCTGTGGAATTGTGACTCTGCTGATGCTGTTTTCTTACTGGTGATCTGCCGGCGGTTGACGACGAACAAGCACGGATTTGGATGTATGCTGCTGCTGATACTCTGAATGAAGCCAAGCCTGGGTGGTAGATGCCGGCCAAGTCAGACGATGGGGATTGTACAACATATAGAATGCTTCTGTTTGTCTGGTTTATCTTCCGTCGAGTAGGTATATCATTCGAGTCGCACGGATTCCACTTCATCTTGTAGCAAGCACGTGAAAGTGTTTATCAAGGATTTGTTGCAGTCTTAGTGGCAGCGATTTACGGAGAGGTGTTTAGTCAGCACTTTGAAGCAGTCGACGTCCACGTTTGTCGAAGGACTTGGTAGTCTGCACTTGACGTAAATATTGCTTTAACATAATTCACGATACGATACTTCGCATATTGGAGCCCATCGTCGGCCTCTATTTCTAGCAAAATACCGCTCTCTCATTCGTCAAAACTCAGTACATGTCCAACCGCCTGCTGCCAAAAGCCGCGTCGTCATGACCGAATTCGTCGAGATGATTCTCGCTCAGGTGCGTCCTCGTACTTCTTGTCACCCTCTGGACTCGATAATATCGTATCTCGTTATTACTGCATTCACGTACGCACTGACTTTCTTCTGACGTCCTTTCACTCGATCTTTGTATGCCGTTGTGCGACTGTGTAGCTAATTGGCAACATCGCGACTGCACTAATCCTCGTGCTCATTTACTTCAACTTTTTACTGTTTGAGAACTACTTACGGCTCATTGTATGGGCCATTCTATGCAGTCAAGCGCTGCGTCAGGCTAAGAACAGCGTCATCTCGGTGCTGCAGTATCTCAGTAACGACGCTGACATCAATCGCTACGTACGTGATAACCTGTTGACGCAAAAATGTCTACCAAAACACCAACAGAAGGAGCAAACATGTGTTTTTGTGTGTGTTTCTTGCTTATTTTTGTGCTGGCGTGACGGTAACGGACTGCAGGGATTCCTTACGTGTGTCTTCTCCAAGTCGGCCGAGATCTTTATTAGCCACCCACACGACCGATCACGTCGCACAGCAAAGGAGCTGTTTTTAAACTATGGGATCTTTCTGTTCTCGCTCATTGGTGCCGTCTCCATCTGGATGCGTATGTACTCGTGGGTGTCATTTTTGAATGTCATCATTGGCTTCTCGATTACGGCACTGAGTCTGATGAAGCTTCTGGATCGACGGATATTTTACTATCGCTATTTCTTTTCGGACGAAGTACTCGTGTCAGTACTGCTCATCCTCGGGTTTTTCATCACGGTAAGATGCTGTGACTTATGATTACAAAATTGATATTTACTCTTGTTGTGACTGGTGCAAAGGGGGCGTTTGTCATTTTGTTTCTCGGCACCGAAAGCTACCTTGAAGGAAGTCGCGCAGCTACCAACTTGTCCGAGTGGGTGCAGGACAACTTTATCAATGATGAGCGTACGCGACAGGTGTGGAGTGAACAGGTTGAGAACAGCCGTGCGATGATCTCGCAAGCCATTTGTGGCATTGAAGATAACTTCAACGATACAATGTGGTGGCCACCGCTCAAGAGCCTGGTCAAGACGTACTACGTGGACGCGAAGACCAGTGACGGGAACTCAACTTCTCACGCTTCGCTCTTCTCCAGCCTAAGGCTTCCTGAAAACATGACATTTGTGCAAGTAGCGACTTTTGCATACTCGAAGGTGGAATCGGTAAATTTGACGTCAGTGCAGCTCACAGACTTGACGTCAAAGGGATTGGAGGTGAGCAGCATCGCCGTCGGGTCGGTGACGCAGCTTGTATTTCTTGCGTTCACACTGGTGATTGCATTTGTAAGCCTCGGTGTTCGGTCAGTTTTCTTCATTACGTCGCTGTTCTATCTATTGTGCACAAATTGGGACCCCATCGAGAGATTCGTTCAAGATCTGCTCCCGACACAAGTCGACAAACGACCAGAAGTTGTCCGGTCGCTGCGAAAGGTGATCGAGGGTGTTTTCTTTTTGCCGCTGAAAATGGCGAGCCTTCATGCGATTGTGACGATGATCTCCTTCACGATAGTGGTGCGTGGTGTTTTCTTTCGAGCTATTCTGCGGTGTTTATTGTTCTATGTGCCCAAAGCTCACTGCTTTCGTTCTTGTGTCGTGAGCAGAATGCGGACTTCATGTACCTCGCTACGACGGTCACCTTTTTCATTTCGATTGTGCCAATTATTTCTCCATTTCTGGTTTGCGTGCCCTGGGTCATCTCGATTGGGCTCACGTCTTCGATTGTGAAAGCATTGGCTCTTTTTGCGGTTCAGTACGTGGCGTTTACTGTCCTGGATGAAATGTTGTACGAAAAGAGCATCGTGACAGTCAATTCTTACGTCTCGGCATTGAGTGCAGTGTTCGGCGTATATGTGTTTGGCTTTGAGGTGCGTTGAGTCGGCCACTCCGTTATTCTCATCTGACTTATTTGCGCCAGGCAATAATTTGCTATGTTTGCTCTCCAGGGCGTCATTTTTGGGCCGTTAATTGTGTGTGGGGTGACGTTTGCATACGACGTGTCCAATCACGGTATCCAAGCTGCACAAGATGAAGGCGGTAAATCTGAGGAAGCCAAACACGATGATTCGTTGGGTGGCAGTGATGGGGAAGGGTCGCATAGCACGACGTCTTCTCTCGACAGTGATGACCACGAGAAGCTAAAGAAACTGAACGATCATTATGAGGAGAATGCCGACGAAGAGGTGAATACCAACATTTTTTCAAATGCGGTTTACCGTGTTATTTCAGGACCGTTGGTGGATCGTGTTCGCCGCCGTCTATCGATTGATGTCGCCACAGAAGGGTCTGTGTGCGTGACTTTGATTGTTGAGGGTCTGAAACGCAGTCGGAAAGTTCGTTTTGTGGTGAACAAGTCGTGGACACAAACAGCACTTTTCGATAACATTTGTCGAATGCTGCGTGTCCATAGCATCGAGTGTAAGATTCTGCTTCTGTTTCACGCTGGTATTGGCTGCAACTGGTATCCACACTGTATGACTTTACTCTTTTGTATGTGCGATTGTAGGCATCAGCACGGAAGATGATATTGAGGTGTTGTCCCCGCTTCATATCAAGGCCGACGAAGTACTGCACGTGAAAGTGCGATCGAAGCGTCGGCTACACATGTATTCGGACCCTCAGGCAGAATTGCGGGGGCGACTGTCATTTTCTGTTCACACTCCATCTGCGTCTCACAACGGGAGTCGGACCAGCACTCTCTCGCATTCACAGCCGGGCTCTCGTGACGGGCCGACAACGATAAGCAGTGGCAAACTTTCTCGGGCAAAGCTGAAGCAAATCGGATCCTTGAGCGCAACAGTTGGGAACACGCATGGCGCCAGAGCAGTACAGCGTCAAGTCCGTGAACGTGTACAGCACAAAATTGAAGATGTGGGCGGGCAAGTCGAAGGGGGCATGAAGAGGAGAGGAAGCTACGGTGAAATGATTCCGTCAACTCGAGGAGACATCACTCCATGTGTACCGGATCGAAGATCCACGAGCAGCTCTCCATCTCGTGGAAATGTCGCTCACCAGTCAATCTTCAGTCCCCTATTCGCCCCACGGTTGTCTTCGTCAACATCGTCGTTGGCGTATGGTGACGAGTTGGTACTGTCTCATGACGAAGTTTTATCTGGAGAAGCTAAAATGTCCCCACGCGAAGGCATGGATGACACCGACGTCTTTGCTGAGATAAGTTGCAAAGCTGCTTTGGCTTCTCCCGCGACCATAGATTCCGCAGAAGAAAAGAGGTCGAAGCTAGACATCGTAGGCTTGACCGACTCCGGGAGCTTTCCACCATTCCCTATCTCGCGTGATGCTAGCGATCTGCGTGCTGGCCTGGATAACAACGTTGACGATACCGTGGACAAGGCAGCAATTGGTACAGCATCGAACGTAAAACCGCTGACACGAGCTAAGCGCAAGGACTTATTGAAGGTCCACTTGGGGGCAACGCTGATCGTTTCGCCACTTGCAGTTGGCTCGAATAAGGCGCGCCCCGGAACGAGTTACTCCTCGTCAGAAGAAGATGGAAGTGAAGACCAAGAGAAGAAGACGTAAGCGGTACTTGCTGTTCGTGCATTGTTCTCGTATTGTTTTTTGCTTTCGTTCTGGCGCTCGTACCTCTGCCGACAAGTTATATCATCAAGCTTGTAAGCCGCTGCTTTTTTTTCTTGAGGACGGCGATTTCGTCGTCAAACTCGCTTATTATTTCCAGGTTATCTTCCGTCGCTCGCTCACGATACAGTGCACGTAAACGATCGCACACGACCGTCCAGGATTCCATATAGATGCGTTGCTTTTCGCGCATACTTCGCTCTTTGTCCCATGCTGCTTGTTCAGCTTCTCGTCGTTCGCGCTGTTTCAGGAGGTCAAGTTCTCGACTAGCGATATCAGACCGCGCTGACTTGGCAACATTGTCCTCCACGACGCCATCTATCGAGCGTTTATCCACACGTGCAGAATCAGGTACTTGTTCCGTCCTTGGACATCCTGCTACAGCGTGCTGTCGCATGGACATCGGATTGTCGCTTGACTCCGTGCTTGACGAAACAACAGGGTTCTCTCCGCCATCTTCTGGTATGTTTTTTTCGGGTGTACGAGAGGATGGAATGCTTGATGCGCCATCGGACCGTTGACGCTTACCCAAGTTCGAGCGCAGGTCAATCTCCTTCTGGATGGCACGAGCTTCAAGTATATCTTCATGCTCCTTCGTCCACACATCAGTCTTATGTCTCCAATTGACCAATTGTCGAAACTTGCTCTTGACCCCTGTCAGATTTCGTGCCGCACGATTGTTCAGACCAGCATGTTTCGTGCGGTACAATTGCAGCACTTGCTCCCACCCCGTCGAGTCCGACGGCAGAACTTCCCTGACGAACGACAGTAGAGCTCTCCTGTCTGATACCGAGTAGCCTTCCGATCCAACGATCCTCCCACCACGTCGAGAATCAACAGCAGAAGTCCTGTCCCCACCCTCGCTGCTCGTCGTACTACTTCCTTCCCGTCCTACTTCCGCTTCGGCATTAACGACCGCGTCTGTTCCATCACCAGACCTAGTTTCCTCCATATCTCCGTCCTCCGTCGTCGTCTCCACCACCTTTTCGGTTTCCAACTCTTTTGACGGTGTTGTCCTCATCACCTTTGCCATTTTAGCATCAATCTCCGCTTGAACAGCAAGCGCTACGCTTACTTCAGCTCGAACCGTATCGTCCACGTCGGTTTTAAGCCAATTTCGGAATTTTCGTTTCAGAGAGAGACCATCTCGACTAAGTCGATTATTAGGGACGGCATAGTCTCGACAGTACTCATCAGCTACGAGATTCCACTCGTGCATCGATACGGGCAAGAACTTCCGTATGATCTTCAGTATAGATTGAGCGTCTGCAGCTGAAAAGCCTTCAGCCCCTCGAGCTCGCCCTCCTCGACGCTGGAGACACTGGCCAGCCACCATTTTGGACTGAATCAGCTGCCAAACCGCTCCCGCTTCTTGCACGTCCCAGCGACTGCTCTCTTCCGGTCGAAACTCACGTGCCAGCTGTTTGAACTTGGCCTTCAGGGAGTTCGTATCGCGTTGGGCGCGAGTGTTGGGGACCGCGTGCGTTTTACGGTATTCGTCCAGCACTTGGTTCCATTCTTCCGCCGTGGTAGGCACGACATTCTTGACACATAGAAGAAGCGCCCAGATGTCTTCGGTGTGGTACCCCTCGGCCCCTCGCACGCGTCCACCACGTCGCTGAAAACTTTGGTCGCCGCTCATGTTGGAAATTTTGGAATTTTGAGATATGGGATTTTTGCGATGGTTTGGGCGGATTTGGGGATTTTTGTGATATGGGAGTTATGGATTTGGCGATTTGGAGGGATGATTTTGGGTGATTGCAAATGAATGTTCAGTTTGGTTTGCAAACGACGAGTTGTCAGTTGTTGGGTTGAGCTGCTTCAAGTTGGAGAGCTACAGGTGTTGAAGCGTTCTTGTCATTATTTTAATCGCATGCACGTAGTTAAAATACCACGAAACCAGGTATGGCTGTGACGCGTGCAAAGGGTAGGTCTTATGTTGTCGCTAGAGCTGGCGATGCGTGTCTTAAGAGTAGCAAGGATTAATTCATTGAATGAATGAATTCGTTGCCATCTCACGTGACTATTTCCCACGGAGAAATGATACAAGAAAGCAATGCTTTGTAATGAATCCCCACGCAAAAGCTTTAACACAAGTAGGCGGTCAAGGTTTGATGTTGACTGATCTATGGAAGGTTTCGAGATAGTCCGGCTTCCGCACGCCAGTTTCTGGTTAGTTGACACTCAAGTTGCAACTACAATTTATCGTAGTGATCTTGTGCAACTTCATCAAATCGATCCGTCGATGATCCAGAATTACTGGATAGTGTTCGGCGATGAGACCGGAAGGGAGTGGTCATCAAGTCAGAGGCAACTGATGCCTTACGCACGTCAGTAACAAATACATCACCCGTCGGCATCTTCTTACGCAGATGTACTTGCGGGCTTGGTCGATGTACACTAAACCAAACAGTGCTTACATTAATGGGCAGTAGTAAGTCGTGCTTGATCATGCCGCTGCATCTAGAGGCCAATCGCAAAAGATACTTTCTGTGTGATTGATGAGCGCGACAACTTGTCTGGAGGCGCGCGTCTGTAGCTACACCTCTCGTTCTCTAATACAGTGGAAGTGTGTAGCTCAATCATTACGTCGAAACAATAAAAGCAATGCGTACACTTTGGGCATTACATTCCGGGTAGAGAGCGTCTACTTGGAAACGTGTCAACGGACGAGAAACTTGGCGCCATTGATTTGTTACTGAGGGTGTGCAGTGATGAAGTCTTTTACTCGAGCACTTTTGCTCGAACGCACGACGCAAAAATTTTTGTACAGCTTTCTTCTATCACGGGAATGATTCAAAATGTCACGACGTTCGTGATGGCGGTGTCACAAGTAGACTGTCATCTGTAGAAGCACGAATAATGCTGTGGTCTACATCGTGGATGGCGAACTCATTTGTACACGAACCAGTGGCGGCAAAAACAGAAGTGAGACCTAAAGAAGCAATGAAGCAATAACCTCAAGTACACCAACCACGAACTCATCGTAAGTTCCAGTTTTGCGACCAGCATTACCAAGTCATCTGCTAGTAGCTTTGCAGATATCACTCATCAGTGGTTCGGAAGGTATCGATAAGGATCAAGGTGTGTGCGTTATTTTTTTCGTGACTACTGTCCCTTAGAAGTAAATGTGAGGTCTGGCAGCCATCCAGTGCAAAAGAAGCTTTTGCAACAACTAGACGAATCTTCATCACACCACATCAGTGCAAGGCTCCACACTCCACGCCACAGCTTTTCAATTACATTATCCGGTCCGGGATGCATGCGTCACTTCCGTGGCTACTTCTAGCCTTTTTTTATCATCGTGTTCGTATAATACTACTGTAGCAGCTTATACACACAAAAACATGGTAATAGGTAGATGACGTATGTATGATCAAACTCAGCGTCGTTTTAGTCATAGTAAACGCCGTATTCCTTTGTAAAGCCAAGTAAAGTCACCTTGACGCGTATCAGTCGCAAAGTCGATCACTTTGGTATTCGCTCTTTTCTGCTTAACTGGCCATGGCGGCACCGCTAGGACTCGAAACGAATGCCCAATGTGGTATCTTCGTCACCTACATGAGTCTCTGGGTGGCATATGGGATGCTCAATGAGCTAGCGAAGCGCCAGAGCGTGCGCTTTAATTCCGCCTGTGCCGTTGTGCTCCAGTCTCTGCTCAAGTTGGTGCTGGCTACTTGCATGTACCTGACATCAGATACGCAAGTGACGCAGCCACTTGCCACTCGCTTTTGTTCGATGATGACCCAAGTACATGAGAATCGTAAACTCCTTCTGCTCTACTTTATCCCGTCAGGGCTCTACGTCATCTACGATGTCTTGTCGTACGTGAACTTGCGTGCGTTCGACGCTGCGACGTACTTTCTGCTACTTCAGTTTCGACTCGTGATCACGGGTGTCTTGCACCAGATGATGTTCAAGAAGCGACTGAATCGGAACCAGTGGATTTCCTTGGGCGTGACGACCGTAGGTTGTGCCATCAAGACATTGGGCTCGCACGACCCCCTCAATGGGTCTTCCAACCTGAGTAATAATGGCAACAGTCCAACACTCATGGCCTATGGACTCTTGATGGTACAGCTACTCAGTAGCACGTTTGCTGGTGTCTACAATGAAGTTCTTCTCAAGAAACAAGCGTCGATTCCTGTGAATCTGCAGAACGTCTTTATGTACATTGACTCGATCGTCTGTACGCTGGCAATGCTGGCTCTAGGACTTACAGGGCAAACAGCTTCAGAAGCTCTGACGACGGCCAACTTCGGTGTGCTGTTTTCGCCGTATGTACTACCGATGGTACTCATCATGTCAGGCATTGGCGTGGTCACAAGTCTCTTTCTCAAACATTTAGATTCCATCCGCAAGGCTATTGCCAGTTCTCTGGAATTGGTGTTTCTACCACTGCTCAGTGCAGTGTTTTTCGGTCAAGAGATTACTCTATTCACTGCAGCTGCAGTGTGTTTCGTCAGCTTTGGAGTCTACATCTACTCGCTACCAGTTGAAGCAACAGCTTTGGTAGGATTACCCCAGTACACCAAAGTGGCATCGGGTGACCAAGATGGAGAACAGACCGATGATGACGACACAGTTGCTAACAAGAGTGAACCCACGTCTCCGGATGATAAGCTTGCTTAGAAAAAGAACCTACTGACTCTCGTTGCAATCTCTTCATTTTTGTCCCTATCCGTTAGTTGTGTTTCTTCTGTCTTGGCACGTACTCGTAGAAGAAAGTTGGGAGTTTCTGGTACATCGTGAACTCGTCTGCGACATCGTGTACCTTGACGTCTGCAAGGTTACACAACAGAAGCTACATGAGAATCCACTAAGTATGTAGCTGCTTAAAAAAGAACAATACTATGTGTTATACCGCTGACGTTTTGTTCCTGGGCTTTCGTGCCCATAGGAGATGTGTAGAGCTCTCCAATCTCTTTCCCGTAGCGGTCCCATAGCCCCATAATTAGAAGCAGTAGAAAGAACAAGAGTGCCACCAGTGCAATCACCAGTCGGACCTCGAGGGGCATATTCAACTGCGCAGAAGCTTCGAGCAACTCCAACACATTACCTGGAAGCTTTATGGGGACGCGAGTCGCGGCTGCGGACGGATCCACTTCCATCGCTGGGATTTTTATATGCTATATTCGTACAGAGAATGGTCGTCGTGAAATGATGAAATGATACCAGCTGCACACGGATTTTATGCGTAGAAACTATTTACATGCGATTGGCGTCTTGCGTCCAACATCTTTCTGACCGATGATAATATCGACTGAGCAGCCTCTTTTCCTAGGTTATAGCGTCTCATTGCTGGAGCACGTTCACTAGGAGCTTCAATCGTTCGTTGCACACAAGATGAGTGCATGGTCACCCGCGCTACAGATAGCAGCTCTTTCCATCCATATAGAATTTTTATAGCTTTGTCTAAATCATCCCAAACCAACAGAATTGGCGGTAATTGCACTGTTTTATCATGTAAAGCATTAGCACTATCCTCCCAAGCGCCTGTTCATGCTTCATACGCACTTCGAACTCATCATGTACCGCATTTACTAAGTAGAATCCGTCGCCGCAAAAATCTTGCCCGGGTTCATGATGTTCTGAGGGTCCAGCGCCTTCTTAATCGTGTGCATCACTTCCACGGTCTCACCGTGTTCCTTCAATAGATAATCCAACTTGCCAATGCCAATGCCGTGCTCACCCGTGCACGTACCCTCATACTTGATCGCTCGGTTCACCAGACGGTCGGAGAACTCGTGTACCTTTCGCATCAGCTCGACATCGTCTTGCAGAATAGGCAACATGACGTGAAAGTTACCGTCGCCAACGTGTCCGACAATCGCGCCAAACATTCCAGACTCTTTCAAATCTGCTTGTGTCTCGACAATCACATCCGTCAACTTGCTGAACGGAACAGCGACATCGGTACACAAACCACGGCTGCCAGGCATTTGGCTTATGGTGGCATACCAAGCAGCATGGCGGCCGCTCCACAGCTTCTTGCGCTCTTCAGTACTAGTCGCCAACTCAATGTCCTTCGCATCAAAGTCATTGGCAATGTCCACCACAACAGCGCTCTGCTCTTCCACCTCACCGGGCGAGCCATGGTGTTCCACGATAAGCGATGGACGCACTGGGGTTGTCAGCTTCGAGTACTTGTTAATAGCCTCCACAGCGTTCTCGTCCATCAACTCCATTCGCGCCACCGGAATACCCATCTGCATCACAGTTGCACACATGTCGACAGCATTCTGGATCGAGTCGAACTGACAAATCATTGTCTTCTCCGCTTCCGGAATGCCAAAGAGACGAAGCTCAGCCTCCGTGACGATACCCAGTGTCCCCTCTGAGCCAATGAACAGACGCGTGAGATCGTATCCAGCTGACGACTTGCGGGTTCGAGAGCCCGTCTTAATGATCCGTCCATCAGCCATAACAGTCGTCAGCGCCATGACGTTCGTCTTCATGTTGCCATACCGCACGGTAGTCGTTCCGGATGCATTGGTGGAGATCATACCTCCAATCGTAGCGTTGGCACCTGGATCGACAGGGAACATGAGACCCGTCGCTCGTAGATCGACATTCAGCTGTTCACGAGTAACTCCTGCCTGCACCTTGCAGCTCATGTTTTCAAACTCCACGTTCAGGATGTTGTTCATGCCCGTGAGGTCGATAGAGACCCCACCTTGGACAGCAGAGATGTGTCCTTCAAGAGAAGAGCCAGCACCGAATGGAATCACGGGTGTATTGGCAGCAGCACAGATCTTGACAATGTCTGACACTTCTTCAGTAGATTGGACATAAGCTACGGCATCAGGTGGAGCCACAGCGTGGTACGACTCGTCCGTGCCGTGTTGCTATAACACATGGGTACATTTACAAATTAATGGGTACATATTACCATGACAGTTTCAGCGTGTTTGACTACCACTTGAGCAACTGAAAAACGTAAAAATAAACACAAGTTGCGAAGTTGCGGTAGTCATTTTCCCACGCACCTCTAAAACGGACGCTGCAATCGAGAGGCGGTCGCCTAGACGCTCTTTTAGTGCTGCAATCGTCTCTTTTGACGGTATGCGACGCACAACGACATGATGGCGAAGCTGGAGAATTGTAGTGGATGAGCGCGGAACGCATAGGCGCGCCGAAGAGGCGACAACGCGGTTCCACATGGCTGGAGTTTGCGTGCAGATTGCGGCGAGTGGATCATTGAAGCAGGCGACGTTTTTGTGTCGCGTGCGACAAGAAAGGTCTAAGCAACATAAGGAGCAGGCAGCAACTGAAGCTCATGTGAAAACGACTATGATTTCGGCAATGAGCTAGGACAAGCTGAAAAGCATCGTTAATTAGAAGCCCTTCAAGACTCCTTAACTTCATACAGACTAGGTTCGCTTTCGCTGGCGTCCTATGGATGTCGGCGATTCGTAGCATAAGAAACGAAAGAACAGAGTTGCATATAAGTTCTTGCAGGCAATAATTTGTCCGTCGCACGCATCCACCACGACCAACTTCTTGTCCACATCATCAGTCTTTGCTAAGTACGCATTTCTAACTTGTAACAACTTTCGTGGCTATCAACGACCGACATCATGATGTTGATGCGCTCGGCTGTGCAGCGCGTCGCTTGCCGTGCAAGTGCCTCTTCTGTCGCCCATTCACGTCGAGTCTTGACTCTATCGAGTGGAAAAGGTGTGATTCTGCGCCTCGCTCAGCGCAGAATCCCACTTGTACCAGCTGTTCAGCAATGGAGCGCCTGCTTCAGCACAAGTGCGTCAGACGTGAGCAGTAAGTGCTTTTGCATACTGTTTCTATAGCAGTTTTAGGGCACTCTATTTTATGATTGAGTCTATTACTTACGCTCTATGTCTTGCTATTGCAGCGAACCGTCACGAGTTTCAAGCCGAGACGCGTCAGCTTTTGGATATCGTGACGCACTCTATTTACACGGACAAGGACGTCTTTATTCGAGAACTTGTCTCCAATGCCTCGGACGCTCTTGAGAAACTTCGTCACTTGCAGTCCACGGGAGCGGATCTCCAGGATGCGGAGCTCGAGCCAAAGATTGTGATTACGACGGACGAAGAGGCTGGCACGCTCACTATTGCTGATACAGGTGTGGGCATGACGAAGGAAGAGCTGATTGAGAATCTGGGCACGATTGCACGCTCAGGGTCCAAAGCATTCTTGGAGCAGTTGAAAGAAAGCTCTCCCGGTGAGTCGGGCGATGCACTTAGCGGCATCATTGGTAAGTTTGGCGTCGGCTTCTACTCTGCGTTTATGGTCGCCGAGAAGGTAGAGGTGTTTTCGCAATCGGCAGTACCTGGTCGTCCAGGAACCTTGTGGCGGTCGGATGGCAGTGGATCGTATGAGATTGCTGAAGCGAATGACGTAACGCGTGGTAGTAAGATCGTGGTGTACCTGAAGGATTCCTGCAAAGACTTTGGCACGAAGACAAAGGTAGAGTCCATCATTCGTCGCTATTCGAACTTTGTTTCTTTCCCGATTATCCTCGACGGGGACACGGTCAACACTGTCCAGGCTCTTTGGACCAAGAGCGAGAGCGATGTCACTGACGAGGAGTACACTGAATTTTACAAGTTCATCGCCAATGCGTTCGATGAGCCTGCTTACCGCCTCATTTTCAAGGCGGACGCTCCCATCGAGCTGAAGACTCTTTTTTTTATTGGTTCTTCTCACACCGAGAAGTTCGGCTTTGCTCGTTTGGAGCCGGGCGTGAGTCTGTACTCACGAAAGGTTCTTATCGAGCGCAACTCGCCTGACATTCTACCGGACTGGATGCGTTTCGTACGTGGTGTCGTCGATAGCGAGGACCTCCCGCTCAGCCTTTCGCGTGAGAAGATGCAGGACAGCCGCTTGATCCATAAGATTCGTGACGTGCTGACGCGACGAATCGTTCGCTTCCTGGAGCGTGAGGTATGATAAATTGAATATTTTCCTGAGCTGTATCTTGCCGACCGTCTAACAGTAACATGCGTTGGGCGGCGTGGTGTATTGTGCAAATTCAGTCGACGAAGGAGCCGGACAAGTTTGAAAAGTTCTTTGCCGAGTTTGGTCAGTTTATCAAAGAGGGCATCTGTACCGACTTTGCAAACAAGGGTGCATTGGCAAAGCTACTACGCTATGAGTCGAGTCAAGTGGATGGAGGCAAGTTGACAAGTCTCGATGAGTACGTGTCACGCTGTCCTCCGGATCAGAACGAGATCTACTACTTGTGTGCACCTACACGAGCAATCGCTGAGTCGTCTCCATACTTCGAGGCATTTAAGTACGTGTGCGGATCCTGAGCTGCTACGTCCTGTCGATTTTGCCAGACTTGTTCACTGACCAGCTTGTTGTCTACTTCTGTAGAAAGATGAACAAAGAGGTGCTGTTCGTCTACAGTCCCATGGACGACTTTGTGATGACGAACGTCGCTGAGTTCAACGGCCGCAAGGTTATCTCTGCAGAGCATGCAAAGATAAACGTCGATAGCGACGGTGACAGTACCTCCAAAAAGAAGCTGTCAAAAGACGAGCAGCAACTGTTTGAAGCTTGGCTGAAGCTCACGTTGGAGGACAGTGTGAAGGAAGTCAAGGTTTGTTGCTGCCTATTATTGATCTCATGTCTGTAAGTGTGCTGAAGTCGAGATGTGTGAATTGTAGTTCACTTCTCGTCTAACTGACTCGCCAGCTATCATCGTGGACCACGAGTCGGCTTCGATTCGCAAGTACGTCATGTTGTGATAGGGATGAAGGAGTGTCGGTATTCACAGATATTGTCTTTGTCCGTCGTAGGATGATGCAGATGGTGAATGATCGCACGGGGCAGGATGGGGGAGGGCTGTCAAAACATGTGATGGAGATCAATCCGAACCACGGCATCATCGTGAACTTGAACTCGCTGCGTGAAGTAAACGATGCTCTTGCCAAGAAGGTGGCTCGCCAGGTTCGTATCGCTGTGACTTTGTTTCACTTCGGCCATTGCGCTAACTTGTTTGTGTCATTCTGTTTGCTTACGTAACATCTCAGATCTACACGAACGCTACCGTGGCTGCCGGTCTTGTGGACGACGGTCGCAGCATCCTTGGCGACCTGAACGAGATCCTCGCCGAGCTTCTGGAGCAGAGCCTGTGCAAGAAAAACGAGTGATCTAGTCAACCTGCACTCGCAGGTGCACCGAATAGTCACGATCTGACTGCCAACGTGATCTAGAGTCACCGTTGACTACATTCTTACTACTATGTGCAATTTATTTTTGCCGTCGTTCAACACTGCAGCTATTCGCTCCCCATCGACTGTCTCACTGCTTCCTCCTCAACAGCTCTACGTAAAGTCCTAACTATTACCACACCTGTCAAAAACGACAGAGCGACAACAATAGTGACGATAACAACCATAATAAAGACAACAACAATCACAATAATAACAATAGTACCGCAATCGTCAGCATATACCCCACCCCTTTGTCGCTACTCCTCGTCCAGTCGATCCCACTTGGCATTATGGTCTTTGGCTTTCGTTCCACCGTCTCGCGAGTGACGCCGCGTCTTGCCGTGTTCTGCACCGGCGCCACGCTAGGCACGATGCACTCGAGTCGCATCGCTCGCACTGAAGAGAAGCGCGACCTCCGTGATCTGGAGTTCGGCGTGCCGTCCGATCGCAAGCGCGTGGATCCGTTCTCGCCCTTTTTTCCATCGGACAAACACCCGTGTACCCACGCCGGGATGTTCATTCCCGGCTGCCACGAGCTCAAGATCTTCTCGGGCTCGTCCCACTTTGAACTGGCCGATGACATTGCGCGGCGGCTCGGCACGCGCGTCGGAAAGATCACGCTCGGTCGCTTTGCTGATGGTGAAGTGCAAGTGCAAGTGGGCGAGAGCGTGCGGGGCAAAGACGTGTACCTGGTCCAGAGTCTAGCAAGTCCCGTGAACGACAATATTATTGAGCTCCTGCTTATGGTGAGTACCATGCGGCGAGCAAGTGCCAAGAAGGTGACGGTCGTCCTCCCGTAAGTGACGATAGACCAAAGTAATGGATAGAGGAGAGAGTGAGGGAGCTGATACTGTGGTTGCTTCATTTGTTGGTGGTGATGGTACAGGTACTATGCGTACAAGCACCATCGTCGTGCAAACCCGGCAGCTACTAGTTTGAATTCCAAGTTTATCCAGAGTCCTGCTGCTGATATTGCCAAGATGCTCGAGGTGATGGGTGTGGACCGCGTGATTGCCGTGGACATGCAGATGCGTGTTGAAGGCCACGAGGCGTGTTTCTTTAGTTCGGACATTCCCGTCGAGACGATTGAAACGATCATGGCTGGCGTCGAGTATTTTGCTACGCAAGTGTACATTCGTCGTCCGCTTGTGGTGATGGCGCCGAACCCAGAGTGCTTGCGTCGTGCACGTATTTTCCAGACGGGTCTGAACAAGTGGCTCCCAGACTCACCGGCGCAGTTTGCCGTGTTTTTCCACGGGACGGGCAAAGAAGAGTCGGGGCAGCAGTCTCCTGCTGATATTGTGGGTGATGTCAAGGGCGCTGACGTGATTGTTGTGGACGACTTGATTGACACAAGTGAAACGCTGTCCAAGCTCACGAACCTTGCTCTGAGTAAAGGCGCCCGAAAGGTGTACTGCTTTGCGTCGCATCCGCTGCTTAACGGCGACGCCGAACGTTTGATCGAGGACTCAAACGTGTCACAGGTTGTTGTTATGGACACGATTCCGGCCGACCCGAAGGCCTTTCACACCAACAAACTTAAGCGTCTATCGGTCGCACCCATGCTTGCGGAACTGATTCAAGCCGAGCACTTCAAGGCACACTCGTACATTGACAAGGTGAACTCTCGGGAGGACTTCAAATACGTGCACCACTATTAACCTGGACGTGAGCGAGTAGGATAGGTAATTGCAAAAGACGTCGACCACGGAACGTCTCCCGTTTCTCGAGCAGGTGGGTCAAGCAGCCCGCCAACACACAATAGTATACTCATGCGCACACTTCTCTTGTACGATTCATTCACACTCAATTTGTTGTCGACTGTTTGCTCGGATCAATCAATCAATACTCTTCTCCTTCCTCCTCTCCTCGATCGAGTCCGGCGACGCCAGCGCTTTAATCGCCAAGCAAATTTGCTTGAACTCGTCACTTTTCTGAATCGCTACGACTTGATCAGTGATAGTCTGACCCCACGCTCGTACAAATGAAGACAGAACGCCTTCTGCAGCTTCTTGCGCTTCTTCCAGCTTGCGGTCCACAAATGACTCTTTCTGCTTCAGAAAAGGACACAGGAGCTTGTCGTAGACAATCGTCGCTCCCTATCAACCCAAAATAAACACCAACAACACACACATACATCCGTTCACATAATGACAATCAGTACATGGCCGAAATGCTCTAGCAACTAACCAATTAATTCGTCAGTCAACTCATCAATTAATTAATGATCAAACTACACAACGTACATGAGTCTGCCGGGACATCATCCAGATGAGGAATAGCGTCTTCGTCATGTTATAGCCGGGCACCAAGCACACGAGAGGCGACGCGACTGTTTCTACAGACGTCGTGGCGCCGTACACGATCCAATACGTGAGCCACTGCTTCGAGTCGTGGCCGGTATGAGGTCGTTCAAGAGCTTTGAAACTCGCATACGCAGGATACGCAACGCCCACAGCGAGGCACAAATAGCGCGAGAACGAGGCCCCCATGTTATAGTGCTGTTGATTAGCGTCGGATGTTGCACGAACGTGGCTGGTCTAGAGAGGAGTCAAGTTGCCAAAAAGCGTCTACTTTTTGACAATTAGTGATGTACTACTGACGTTTTTTGCGGATTGACTGGGTTTGATGTGAATGTCCTTGACCGAGAACGGAATACTGAAGTTTCCGAGATCAGAACCCAGAGATGCGCGACCGTGCTGGATGTCAAAAGACAGCTGGTTATGGAGATAGAACGTCACCACTTCTACGCAGGAATTAAAATCGTGCACAGCTGTTTTCAGCACGATGGTGTTTTCTTCGTGAGCAATCCATGATACGTGCATTGTGTTGTTGACGTGCAGCAGGAACTTGGAGCTGGAGCTGTTCTTGAACGAGTCGTTCTCGTACAGCAGATCCAACTTGATGCCATAAAGGTCCAACTGCATGGGCAACGGATTGTTGATCCGAATCGACACTGTCAAGTCCAGATAACATACATGGCTCTTGGAATCCATCTCCTTGAGCATCGGCTTGATCGAGTACTCACGAAGGAATGCTGGCTCGTTGTCAATCTTGGCGGGGACGCTCACCTGGACATCTACTAGATCAAGCACTTGCAATGAGTAGCATTCAGTATCAGCGTTACCACCACGGACGTGAAGCTCAACGTCGTTTCCTGACAAGTACGATTGCAGCATTGACAGAATAGGATCCGTCTGATTCTTGAACACTTCTGTGAAAGCTGAAATGAACGTCTGGCCGCTTCCCAAGAGAAAACGCTTCAATCCTGCCACGAGAATTGTTTGTCTTTCTATAGATTGGACCTCAATTGAAAGCGAGGGAAGATTCCAGAGCACTCTTGACGCGTACTCGATCGATACGTCCGTATAAGCAAAAACCTCTTGCTTGTCTTCCTCCGTGTGAAAGTGGGAAAGGGCAATCGTTTTAAGCACTTGCTTCACGACATGCTGCAACTCCGTCATGATCTTGTTCACGATACCTGATGCCCCTGTGCCAGCACTATCCATTGGTAAACCCAAGGTGTATCGCCAATTCGGCGGAACCAATGTGGTAACGGGTGGCTGTGTGTTTGCTTTCAGCAGGTCTGAAACGTCCAAGTGGATCGTGAAGGGGACCAACATGCACGAAATCGAAACTGGAACTTGGCCATGGACGTGGGTATTTTCTCCATCTTCAGCAAGCACAAATTGGTATAAATCTTGAGGTGACTTCAATAACGTAAAGTGTACTGGAGATACCACCGTTGTTAGTCCCGACTGGAGTTCAAATGCAGCAACGTGAACGTGCAAGAATGTCGTGCTCTTCTTTGTGAATCGAATGTCCAGTGGTCCCACTATTGGCGAGCAGTACGACGGGTTCTGGAACTCCAGGATCACCTCTCCAACGGTTTCATAATGACATAAATCCGGCAAAGTCAACTGCTCCAGAGTCACGATTGTCTTTATCAGCAGCGCGACGAACATAATGTGGACCATCAGAACCAAAACAGCAACAACGATGCATAATAATACCACCTTCGACTTCACTTTATCCCGTTTTGGAACTGTATGCACTTCGTTGTCGTTTGGAGGTATCTCGTGAGCATCTGAGCGGTCAAGAAGCGGCTGCAGATGGGTGTCGTCGTCACAAATTGACATCGTCTCGAAGCCTTCGACTTTACAAGAGGTGTACGCACAACAGCTGTATTTTGCCACAAAAAAATAGGGAATTGATCTATTCACACCCCTTTTCCTTGAATTCACACCTTTCCTGTCATATTGGATATTTACATCCTTATCACTCATAATGTTTTGTCTTGATTGCGAGCCCGAAGGGTGAAGCTATTAGCGAGTGTGCGCAAGGTTGAATGCCGCAATTTTCAAAACGCACTTACCTGTGTGTGTGTCTGTGTCTGTGTGTCTGTAAATAGCGCGGTTAGGTGTACTTACACGTACTAAGTGCGATCAAGCCTTTACCCTTCTTATAGGTCGAGTAGCATGATAGGTGTCACTCTTCGGCTAGGTCACTCTTGTGACGCACGCACATGATTGGCTTGAAGTCGACCAAAGGTGAATATTATCATGTAAGCAAACACTGGGCGCTCATAAGCAAGGCTGATCGCGTTGCATGAGTATACTTCTGGGTTAATTTCAGGGCTGGCACCAATTGTTTCTTACAATCGGGTTTTTATGTTTTGTTAATAAAACCCGACAGCCTTATGATCTTACAAAATCAGCTTTTATTAGGTTTTATTCCCCGATAATCGTGTGACTCACGCACAATCCGGCCGGCCACTGATCCCTGCAACTGTAATAGACATAATTTATCGTCAGTTTATTAGCAAGATTAGCACCCCCTAGCCGTACTCACTATTATGTCGCAATTGTCGTTTTCTATAAGCCAGTTTGACGAGCATGTCAATAACTTCAACGACGACGGTCTCGACCTTTAGCAGCGAAACGCACATGTCGCCATGTTGGACTTCAGAACGGTCGTTGATAATAATATTGAAATGGAAGTCCGGCGCCGAAACGGAAACGCGGTCGCTTTACTAGCGCAGTCTGGAAATGGTTTACCGAAGATGCGTCTCCACTAAATACCAAGAGGGCGGATGCATGCACTAATAGGCTCTGGATAAATACCATAAGAAGATCGAAAGCGCCAAGGTACACCCCAACTCTCGTGATTTATCGGATTGTGACTGCCGAGAGGTAACCGCTTACAGCTGGAGGATATCTTGTTTAACTTTCCTGTAGACGACGAGCCTCGCGATTCATTCGATGAAACACAAGCGCAGACCATTGGCATTCAGTGGACCGAGTTCGTGATTGCGTCGACATTCACGCAAAGCTGAGGAACTGCCTCAATTCAAACGAGGGGACAAACTGACGTTCATTGAGAGCAATTTGCCGACCTTCTACGACTACGTGTACGACGGTGACGATGATTCCGGCAGTGAATCTTCATAGTAGGCGCCCGCTCATCGAGCCGAATAAATCCATAGTTTTTTGCCCTAAAATCGGGTTTTAATGTATTAAACCAAAACTAGATTGCCTCGCCAAAAATAACCAGTTTTTTTCCAGCCCTGGTTGATTTAGACATTAACAGCATCCTTGCGAGCCCGAGGGGGGAACTATTAGTGAGTGTGCGCAAGGTTGAATGCCGCACTTTTAAATCGCACTTATCTGTGTGTGTCTGTAAATAACGCGGCTAGGTGTAGCTTACCCGTACTAAGTGCGATCTACCCTGTCCCCCCCGGTTAGGTGCACTTACACGCACTAAGTGCGATCGAGCCTGTCCCTTTCTCATAAAGGTCGATTAGCATGATACGTGTTACTCTTCGGCTAGGTCACTATTGTGACGCACGCACGTGATTGGCTTAAAATTGATCCAAGGTGAGTATGATCACTTAAGCAAGTGCTGGCTACTCATATGCAGGGGCTGGTCGCTTTGCCCTAGCCTACTGAACTGAGTTAATACATAAATTAACAGCATGATATTCATTCTTCAGTGACTGCTGTTGTATAGGGTTTTGCAACTTGTATGTACGGAGAAAGGAAGGTAAAGGCAGGTCATTGAACCACAAGTATCAAACCTCACCAATGTAAACATTTAGGATACGAACTTTGATTGTCACAACGATGTCGTACGCTATGGTCATCGACAACGTGCTTTACAGCTATCTAGTTCAGACTGCAACTCTCTGTCAAGGGTTATTCGGAACCCGAAATGTGAAGCTATTATTGAATGGGCATAAGGTACGTGGATATACAGAACTTGTTTCAATTTTCCGAACTGAATCACTTCTATCGAAGGGCGAGCTCCAGAGCTTGCTGCCCTATCTATTGTGGCGCACGCTTGATAATGGCTTGAAATCGATCAAAGGTGAATATGGTCATATAAGCAAATGCTAGACGCTCATAAGCAAAGGCTGATCGCGTTGCTTAAGTATTCTATACTGAGTTAATACATAAATTAACAGTATCATACTTATCCTTCAGTGATTGCTGATGTACGGTGTTTTGCAACTTGATTCAGTTCTATGAACTGGATTACTTATCAAAGGCCAAGCTCCAGAGCTTGCTCCCCTATCTTATTTTAGTGGTTGAAGATGCAAGCAGCAAAAAGTCTACTGTCTCTTCATTTTGATTGCGCCGACACTGTCATTTAAAGGGCTTGATGACGTGACTTAATTTATCGTTCTTTACCTTGCTGCGTCTGGCGCTTCTCCATCTGAGCCTCGATTGCTGAACACTGCCGTGGTTGGTCTCACTTTGACAATTTTGTTTGACAGTAGCAAAATGCTTCTTCGTAGCAAGATCATGTAAATCTTGCCCTCTGCCTCCCCAAACTAGATTACCCAAACTCATAGCTCACCCCCTTCTACTGCCGTCAGCTACTGTAATAAAAAGCGTTAATGGATGCATCAATAAAAATAGTAACAATGCTATTCGACTACCGAGAGGCAATATGTTTGCGCAACAAGCCGCACCGTACTTCAATGGCGGCACTGCTGCTAGTGTTGGTGATGTATGGACCGCTATGAAGTTGAGACTCTAGGCAATTTTGGCGGATTCTCAATATTAATCGCGGCGGAAATTTATTCGTGCCCTGGATTTGCGTAAGCACCGCCGTTCCGATCACTTTATTTCCGGTTTGATACCCTGTACGACCAACCCAAGGTAGTTAAAAAAAATCTGTGACACACAAGTCGCAGTGGTACCACCCGGGATCCCTGGTTACTTTAAGCTCGGCCTCTCGTAGAAGCACCCCCCCCCAAATCGAATATTCGGGGGCACTGAACTGGATGGTCCCCAGAGAATACAGTAAATGTTGGCCATCCTGTAGGGGATGTGTAGGCCCCGCCGAAGAGAGCAGACGTCGGTCGTTAGGAATACTAAATGTACCCACTGTACCTAAAAACGAAAAATCAAACTTGTACATGTTTCTTTTGCTAAATTTTGAGTCGTTACAGAGGTCCCTTTGACGACACATGAATACGTTGTTGGCTATTGTGAGCCATAGTAAAACGATACACACAAGGAAAAGACGATTATGGTTGAACAGGTGTATATATTGAATCAGCAAAAACTATCGAAGTACTGGACATGTACACTCGACTACTTTTGCCCAAGTTCAGCTGGAAGGTTCGTGGCTATACGTACTGGGTAAGCTTAAAAGCCAGCGCCGGTTCTTTCGCCATCTTTATGATCGTATCAAAACATAGATAACCCAATCCGCGATGAAACTCCATCAAGTTACCACTCTGAACATCCGAATCGGATTCATATTCAGGTGAATTTATTACAGCTATCATCGCCTCCTGTGATGTGCTCGAGGTTTTGGTGTCGCCTCCCATCACCTTGACAACCAACACTTTGTTGTGGCAGTCAACATCCATGACCGGTACACCTCCGACCACGGAGGTCAACACACGCCTCCCTCCTCGATATTCGAGTACGCATCCTTTGGACTCGAGCTAACCATACGAAATGATATTACGCTCGATGTTCGCGGCGTACTGAACGTCGAGGAGTCGTATGGTGTTGACGACACCAAGTGCAACAACTGCAATATCGACACTGTCTTGCTGGTCACACGTAGCACACCTCCATCGGTGGCCGTATTCACGCATTCGCCGTGACAGTCCTCCGGGTTTACCAGCAGACTTAAGTCGTTGACCAAATGTCTGCTGGATCCACTGTCCAGGATCCAATGGTTGTCCTGAAGACCACCACCATTACCGATCGCAAAGGTAAAGTTCGTTTTTCGAACCTTCTTCTTGGAGTGAGGGCACCTCGATCTGATGTGCCCGTTTCTCCACACTTGTAATATATGCGCTCGTCACCTTCCTTGAAGGTAGCCTCTGCCTTGGCCTTGACCGTGTCCTTTGGTTCCTTCCTTGGCTCAACAGCATCGACCACACCCCGCCCCAAGTTTTTCGCATGAGTGTCGATTTCTGTTGACTGTGCGAACTGCGCCAGCTCTTCAGCCTGATGTTAGGGGTCGATGCGATGCATAACCAACCTGGACAACATGGTCGTACGCATATGCGGGTCGGCATAGTGGACAATATTATCAAGCACTAGGCTATCCGCACCTCCGCACGCGTCGCTCACGGCCGTCGGGTACAAAAAATAGCATGTCCAACTTCTGTGCCTTTGGCGCCGTGAACAACTTCATGCTCTGGGCAGGTGGGATCTTGGTATTGAAAGTCTGAAGCAACCTTTGCATAGGATGCTCAAAGGATTGGCTTTAAGACCACCAAGTCTCCACCTGCCGACGGTAATACGTCTGCGCCTTGCCGACCAGATGTTTCCCCAGAACATCAACCTAGATATCCTCCGGCCACGCAAATCTGCACGCACTCTCCGCAAATCCCACTTGACGAACAAATTCCTTGCCCCACTCAAGGAAACCACTAAAACCAAGTCCATGGTAGAGCTCCTCGCCGTCAAAGGGTTGCAACGCGAGCTTTCGATACTGCGCGTCCGGCATGCCCGCAACCTGCGGTCCAGGATGAACTTACATCCTATTCGGCATACCCGCTTCGGGATAGTAACCCGCAGGTACTTCCTGCCTGTGATGCACAGGTCCAGGTTCCGGGACCATGTTGAAGTCTGCTGCAACATGATCCGCTGGTCGTCCACCAACCTTTACTTGGTTGTGACGCCGTGCCCCGAAATATGTCGCTGGCGACACATTCGGGGACTTCTTGGGAGGATGAGTACGCTCCAAAGGCTGAAGACTCATCTCCACTCCTACTACCAGGGACGAACAGAAAATTGACTCCGGTGACCCCTTTAGGCTCTTGCCGACTTGCTTCTTCTGGGAAACCTCCACCAGATTCATCCGTTTGGATAGGTCCCCGAGCATAGCCAGCACCTTGTCCATTGCTCCCACGGGCGCTGCCGACTTCTCTTCCAAGTGGTTGTTGGCGGCCTTGTTATGACCGTCGGTCACCACGACGGGTCCAGCTTGAGCAGCTGCCCCGGCATTGCGCTCGTTTGGGCTCATAACCTGTTGATCCATGATGCATCTTGATCTGCACTTGTGCAGAGGCAGTTAGAAGTAAAGTAAAATGTATTTAGCATTAACTATTATCCTTTGTCAATGCTACGACATGCACCTGAACTGTACTGCAACTTGACCATGTACTTGTCTGATGGCATTCGTCCTTCCTGCCCATCTCCTACGGTGGTCCCACGTCGCAACCGTGTCGTCTTGTCCCAACGGTCAGGTCGTCACCTCGCTGCCCCATCTGTCAAGTCGTTGACCTGTCTCTCCCTGTCCCATCTGCCCGATCGCCTCATCGTGGTCCCACATATCACCTGGTCTGACCACGGTCAATCAGGTGAGACCGCAATGCGGTATATCCCTTGAACCTTGAAACCTGTCAAATATGATAGTTTCTAACACATATATACCTAAGAGGAGGGGACATACTGTAGCGCATTTAATACGGCGTGTAAGGTACACCTAGACGTACTTACAGAATGAGACTGACACACTGACAGTAAGTAGGTTTTGACAAATTTGGCATTAACCTTGCGCACAGTCACTAGTAGCTTTACCTTTCAGGCTCGCAATCACGTCGGACCATACTACGCGTTTCCATTCTGACGTCTCGACAAACGTAAATGCTAGCCTCAATATAATTACTCTAGCAGGACCAACATCAACATGTCTTGTTCCTTGTCCTATAGGGTTGTATAGCTATCATTTTTATGTGATCAGGAACGGACTCAACGTCGGCCACAACGGCTACGGCGATGTCTATTGTGCTTTGCTTGATCACCTCATTTGTATTTCTCGAAACGAACAACGCTAACGGCAAGGTTTCGAACAGATGTGATGATGACTATCGCAGTCAAAGTAACAGTTCACAACAGCATTTAAAGTTCAACACATCGCACTTGCAGGTGGAATCTTGATGACCTTTAAAGCCTTAGCGATCGATTAGCTTCGTGCACGTGTACAGCTGTGATGCCGCTTTCTATCCAATTCGACGCTGTCGTCGGTCTAATATGGGATAAACATACCATCGTACGGTTCATCAGTGCTGAAGTAAAAGGTCGTGGCTTCAGGCGCCAATGCCATGCTAAATGCAGGCAGTTTTTTCGTGCATGACTTGTCCAAATGTTCGAGATCACCGTTATTGGAAACGTACGATGCCAGTAGATCAATACCGCAGGTCACCTCGCTTTCTTCGTATGGGGTCGAATATATGGCCCCATGGTCTGCGTAGTCAAATAGAATATGTTCCTTCCTGGATGTGTCGAGCGCCTCAAACAAAGCCTCGGCATGTCTAAAATGGGTCTGTGTGTCCAGTTTACCGCTCATCAAGAGCACGCTGGCTTTATCGGGTACAGCAGCAACCTTGTCACAGTACTGGTCGTGCGAATAAAGGACGCCGTTGGCGTCGTACTTGTCCAATCTGAATTCATCACATCCTGGCGACTTGTCGTTTGAGAATGCGCAGTATAAGGGGCACAGAGAGTAGGTAGCTCCGTTTGAGCTACTCACATCCGTAAATCGCCTCTTTAATTCGGTGCAAGAAGGTGCAGGTGTCTCCCACATTTCGGAGAAGGCGATCAAAGAGTAGAGCCACATTGACTGATCTGCCGGGTCTTCGTCCGTTGTTTCGCCTAAGCGCTGGTTGAAGTACGTCAAGACGTCGATGTCATTGGAATTGCAACGGTTGATTCTGTAGATCAACGGTGGGATCAAGGACCGTACGCTTGAATCATGCAAAAGTCCGCCCAATGCTAGTCGAAGATCCATAGATGGTTCTTCCTGTGTTGAATTCATCAAGGTAGCACAGGTGGAGTTGGGGTTGCTGTCCAATTTCAGAATCGTGTTGTGAAGCGTGGCAGTCAAGTTAGTGCCTTGGAAGTGAGAATTACAGGCGCTGTCTTGATCGCACAGATCCAGAAAACGCTTGCCCGCGTCACCGGAGCCGGCGTCCGAACTTGAGATGTACGAATTATCAGCCGGCGCTACTGAAGTGGTCGCGACGCCGTCTAAAACGTATCCAGTCACATATGGCGGATTCAAATGCATCAAACGTTGGACCACAATCGTGCCGTAGCTCATGCCGTACACGATAGTGCTTGCGCCATTCGTATACTTCGATATGAAGGTCGAGATATCCGTGGCAGCGCTCGTGGTTGAAAATGAAGCGAGATCGCCGTACTTGAGTTGCAGTTCTTGAAAACAAGCGGACAAATCCGAGGCCTCGATCACGCCGCCGAGTATATCTGATGGTACCGATTCGCACTCAAGAAGCGTACTGCGTCGATTGCCGCGATAGTCCAGCGTATACACGTTAGCTGCTCCTTTCAGGCTAGTATGTAGCATCGTCATCGCAGGTTCCACTTCAGTGTCAGGCGCCGTCAGTTAGTATCGAACAAATTAAAATGATGAAGCAGGAACCCGTACTTACAGCTAATGGATGAAGAACCTGGTCCACCTGGAAGCATCCACACATTCGATGCCTGCTCTGGGTCGGTTGTAGCAGGAAACCGCTTCACGAACACGTCGATCGTTGAGTTCGCATGTGCTGGTGTCTCGCATATACCGGGATAGCACAAAGGAGCAGCAAAAGTCACGCACTCGGCGTCGATGTCGCTGGACTGGGTCTTGTTCGAAGGCGTGTAGGTCGGGCACGAGTACCACTCGTCCTGCAGGTGGCTGGATGTTTCATTTGATGCCTTCGTCGCTTGCCCTATGCATCCAGTCGCGAAAATGATCAGCACATGATGGAGTTGCACTTTCATTGCTCTGGTGTTGTCGAGGTGACAGCAATTGGAAAGTAATTTGTCTACTTGCTTACCAGAAGCACGTATTGCTCGACTGCTCAAATGATACACTAGATTGAACACCAATTGGACTCATACAATGGGGATACATATCACACGAAAGATAATTGAGAGATAAACTGTTGTGCGATGGGACGACTAGCCTATCTGCAACTAATAACAACGCCGCGTATCGTCGGGTTTCTACAAAGTCACCATCGTCTAGAGTGGTGCAGGCAAAGGCTAGCCACGCTATCCGTGGCAAAATCGTTTTTCTCTACGCTGTGCACGTATGAACGTATGGTTATGAAAGAGATCAAAAATTGAAGGTGACAGCTATCTACCGCGGAAGAGAAAGATGAATCGACATTAAGCAGGAACGACTTTACATGGTGAACATTTCCATCTACCACTACTAGATCCTTCTATCTGCAAGCAGCATAACCGCTTGCGTACGTCCGAAAGAAAAGCCCTCGATTCAAATTGGTTGCTGGAAGGTGCTCGCTACTACGAGACTTAGCTGTAAGGAACGGGTGGCTTTCGCACCGAGACTGGCTTTTGCAATTGTACGATGCATCGTCAAGGCGTAAGTAAACATGTGCTAATGGTGCTGTAGACATGTGTGAGTACACGTTCATTAACGATTGCACACAAGTTACATCCTTGTCCGCACAATCTCCTCTCTCGTACCGCAATACGTCGTTACCTTCGGACTTATAGCCTCTACCTCTACACCACGACACTGAAAAAAAAGCGGGTTTGGGCCTCCTCTCATAATTGTCTTTTGCGTGAAAGAACTAGAGCAGGAGTGACCGGGGCTCAGTCCGTCGGTCTTGAAGCTCGGTTTATCCATCGCCTTGTCGCCAAGAGCTCTTTCGTTTTAAACACGACACGAATGTCCAGGTTGCTATTAGCACCACACTTGACGCCGTACAGAAAACACATCAGGTGACAACAGCACGAGCATTTTCGCATGAAATGGGCTAGACGTGATTGCGATAAGAGATCGCAAGAAAAAAGAGTCAGCAAGGGATAGTGCGTTGTCCGCCCCACCACACACTCTTCGGTTGCGCCGTCGTTGTTCGAGCGCTTGCGACGTTTATGAGACGCGGAAAGGAATGTAAGAATCAATCGGAACGGGACAAAAATGGAGAGCCAACTGTCGCTACTATGTCTTGCTGTCATTGACGAGAGAGAGGACTCCACTTTGGCTCCGTAGTGACGTTTGCGCTTATGCATAACTGCCTATAGTTGTATCTTGGGTACTTGTCGCCCTCAATATACATACATGCGAAGCGACTGGGCGTACCTACGACATATGTCTGTGTCTATGTCTTCTTAGTCTTGCTAAATCTGAAAAGTACTGAAATATATTGATGCTGTTGGTGGCGACAACCTTCTGGTCGATGGTTTGTTGAGTTCCTGCGCATTGGTGGGGCATTAATTGGCTCCTAGAATATACACTGTGGTTTCCCGTTTCGTGTACAATGCTAGAGACACGGTCGAGGACAAGACTTTTGCTATCGTGGACAGAATGGCATGCCGCGTGCGATGATTGACGATGCGATCAGGTACTGAATTCGAATGATCCGATGGCTAGAGGAGGAAACCAGTGTCGTGGTAGTCCTTGGTGGTTTGCTACGCTCGGTGTTCTTGTCACCAAGGTTTTTCGACGTACATATTGCTGACACCTTTCTTTAGATTTGTCAAGCTGTAGTAGAGCTGCACCTCCAGTCGCTGCTGCTCGCACATCGCGATATAAAGCTGGTGTTCGCCTTCTCACTAAAACAGTGACATATCGGTAAGGCACATCTTTCAGTCAGCCAGTAATTATCCTGTTGTCGGACATATGCAAGCCGCTCGCTGCTGATGGACTAAGTGCCGGCTGACACCATCCTTGCGAAGTGTTTGAATGCCCGTTTGTTCAAACTCGTTGCAGCGGTATAACTGTATGATGTGCCGGATGACGCGCACATTGCTAGCTTCACTGCTGGGCAGTTTGCCGTATGCCACGACGTCTAGGTACTCCCCGTCCGGTTGTCGCGCGCATTGTCGAAAGTACAAGTATCGACAATTAATTAAATCCGTGACTAAAATCTCGAAGCTCATTGTTGCCGTGTTCACTGGAGGTAGGTGCCAGCTGAAGACGCTTCCGTATGGCCATCTACTGTGTATGTACGACGTGTTTAAGCAGCTGCACATTAGGTTGTAACAGATTTTAACGTGAAAAATGGATTCGCCGAGTAAACGTATCATTAGGTCTAAATCGGCGTTCGATATCGCACGTACTACTACACGTACGTGTTGTGGTGCGTGGCCATTCATTTCTCACCATGCAACAGTGTCATGGTTTCATTGCGGTCAGTAGATGAGGCCACAACCTTCAGACATAAACGTTCCTATCACAGAAAGTGTCCGATACAAGGTCAAGGTCAGCAACGTAAAGTGTTTACTACCTAGAAAAAAAGTATACAGGTCTCCATCTACTAACTTGTTGCCTCGGTGGACACATTTCTTATTAGTCAATAGCGTTTATTAGTTATCGGATTATTGTGTCGTCGTAAATAGGAAATTATACCAATTAAATTAAATTACATAAAATAAGATAATATAACAAAAGTTACAGAAGTTAAATATTGCCAGATACACTATAGTAAAGTCAATAATTACAATTTAAAAAGGGGAACGGTTATCCGCACACCCACGTTTTGCTATCCGCACACACCCTAAACTGGTATTCATACAGTACCCATCGGTGATTGGCTAATATACAAAAAGCACTTAGTAGCACTGTTTTAGCGTTGAAACGCGTTATATAAGCCCCTACTAAACCGGTATGATCACCCTGAACACGCAATCATAACATCCTTGAATATTGACCTCATACCTTGGTGAACATTTTCCATGTCTTTTGTGGCAACACTTGCTCTGTAGGATGCCTATGATACTTTTGCTGATGCAGAGATCGCTGTACAAAAAGCTGCGATGCAGAAGGTTTTTGTGTCAAATCGCTCCTGGAGCGAAGTAGGAAGTTAGAAGCGGAAAACTGTCTGGCTTGGTTGCAGCCATGGAGGGAAATATAGCGAGGAAGGTCATGGTGTTCGTAGCACAAGTACTCATCGACTTGGTTTCCCATAGTGCATCATCGTACGGGAGGGCGAAGAAGAACGCTGCTGGAAAATTGAGATAAAGAGCACCGAACGTAATCATGAGCGCACTGACAATATTGCAGCCTTTGCGAGTATGAGGAAGCTGTCTGACCCACAGCAGCAGAAAGTTGAAGTTCTGTCAAATAGTGGAGTGCATCCACGCCATGTTTTGTCTGCTTTACGCCATAGTGGAAAATGCTTGGTAACAGCTCGAGATATATCAAACTTGAACCAGAAGCGCTGGCGAATCTACTTGAAAGGCCGTACTCCCCTAGAGGCCTTGCTGAATGACCTGGCAACAAGAAATGTGTATCATAGGCTCTATCAAGGGGAGGATATGAGCCTACAGCGTTTGTTTTTTGCAAATAGCCACAGCCTGGATATGATAAGAGATATTTCGTCAAACAAGATTCTTCTGATGGAATCCACGTACAAGACAAATCGGTGGTTATGATAACATTATTTTTATTTAAAAGCGTGCATGTACTGATACTCATATCTTTTTTATCTTTCGAATAGCTTCAAGATGCCACTGCTGCATGTGATGGGTGTCACTGCAACCAATCAGTTATTTTCCCTTTGCTTCTGCTTTATGCAGCGCGAAACAGAGGCTGACTACCTCTGGGCGCTGAAGGAAATGAATTCTTGTTTTGGTAATTGGATTCAAGACGACATTACTATCGCTACGGATAGAGAGCTTGCCCTAATGGGAGCTGTGTCAATTGCACTTCCTAACGCGGTCTTATTGTTGTGCATGTGGCACATAGAAAAAATGTGCTTAGCAAAATTGAGATCAAAATTCGAGTTTAGAGATGATTTGGATGATTTTTTTGCCCTTTGGAGAGCTACGTGTCGGTCAGCTACCAAAATGGAGTACCTGAAGAATGTCATGCTACTGCATGACAAAATTAGCGGAAAATGCGTTTCATTATCTTGACAGCACATGGCTAATTCACAAGAATTTTTTTATCTGTGCGTGGACTAACTAAGTCAAACATTTTAGACACACAGTGACTTCACGAGTTGAAGGAGGACACGCAATGATTAAGAAGTGGATAGCAGTATCAATTGGAAATCTTGCAACAATGCATAATCGATTGTCCATGGCTTGCGAGAATCAAAAGCCTACTATCAGTCAACGCTTCGCATTCGAGCGTTCGACACATCTAAATCATCTGTCAGGTAACTTCTGTTCAACTTTATTGCAGAAGATATCACACCATGCACTAAACAAGGTAAGTACTATACGCGCTGTATGTTATTTAAAAACGCAGCTTTACTAACCGATTCTTTTGATCAGGCATTTAATGAATATCAGAAGTCACTAGTCTCATTGGAACATCAAGTTGAGTGCACGGGTGAATTTAGCCAAGTCATGGCATGCCGTGCTCGCGCACAAAAAAATGAAAGCGATTCGTGATGCTGACAGTGTATTGTAGGTAGATGATTTTGACGCGTACTGGCATCTTTCCCGTACGCAGCCGCCACATCTACCAGTGAGCTCAAGCTTTCATGAAAGCATTGCACGCTTACAATAAAGGCATGTAAACTTGTTGCCTTCGGAACAAAGTATTCTTCAAAACGAAAATCGACAGATTGATGGAGAGCCAAATTTCCATTAAAGACCCTGTTCCTATTGCCACCAGAGGTAAACCTGTAGGATCACGTGGCTCGACTAAGAGTGATTTGTCAGCATTTGAATATGTTGAAGTTCAAGGCGAGAGAATTAAATCTCAGCGCTGTGGAACTTGTTAACAAATAGGACACAATAGGCGTACATGCCCTAGCATTAATGGATTGTCATAATACATGTTCAGCGCAACTTCATCTCACTCGTTTTAATTATTCCTTTATCTACCGGCTAGTAATTTTTTTTCCTCGTCTGATTTTTTGTACGTACTGTAGCCTATGCAACGATATGTGCTCTGCATGAAATACCTGTTCTATTTGCGTCTTGTTTAGTCATAATATGGGACTAAGCAAAAGTAGGAAGCGATATAATACATGTAGGACAAGAAATTGGGAGTCTTATAAAGGTGATCTGATCGTGCCAATCGTTGTCGTTGAGATCAAACAAAACAGACGCGTCTCTACTTGCCGTGAGAACAATTATAAAATGACATTGTTAATACATTAACTAATAGCGTCTCTCGCTACTAAATAGTTGCGTAAGGTTCTATCGTACTTGCCAGCGCTCTCTCGTATCACCTGGTTTGTGCATATAATAGGTCAGCAGAAAATGTAGAATAAGAAAACGGTATAAATGAAATCAAGTAATACTATAGTCATTGCTGTATAAAATCCATATTAGCTGCTAGGTGTGTACAACAAGCTGACGCTTATAACTCGGAATTTAGAAACTCCGTCTTAATGCGGCACTCTTACCACACCTTTAATAAATGTGCTGTTCGTCTTCACCTTGGTCTTACATTTTCAGACCAGCAATGCACAACAATCTTGAGCAAAGCATATAATTAATTTAAAACATTCCAAGCGCACCTTTATCATGTCCGTGGGCCGCATACTCGATTCACCTGCGTCATTTGTGGCGGTCTTGAGCAATACGTTGGACGCTAGAGTCATCCAAAAACTGTCGTTCTTAACATAATTGTTCAGCATATCTGCTCACGAGTTATCAACACGATCGATCTAGTAGTCTTCTTGATCTCTTGTGAATTTTCGGCTTCAGAAATCTATGTTTGATACGCTTACATTAGTGCATGGCTCATCTCCTTTGAAGTTAATGTGACGTGCTATGTTACTTGCCTATACTTATTGCCATGCAATCAAAATTTCTGCACAAAATAACAAGTCACGTTGCATTGTCAATCATCCCACCAAATTAATTGCAGCCAATCATTGCTCCGCCACCTACAAGTCATGCAATTATTAACGTAGTCTTAGTTACGTTTTGGATAAGTTGCCCACCTCATCAATACGTGGCATGATTATGACATTCCCTTGTCATCAAGAGCCTTCTTCTTGCTGAACGATAACTCTTCCAAATCGCGTCGGTTGTCGACATCCTTGATACGCGCCAGCAGTGCGTGCATCTTGGCGACTCCGTCTGCATTTCTTGCCATGCTAGAATAGCATAAAGTATAATTTTGTTAGAGCAAAAGTTGAAAATTAGATAAATGATGAATAATTGAGTAACAAACATTCTATTAAATACGACAGTGTGCCCCGTGTCATGTGCTTGTGTTCTATAGTTATTTAGAGGTTCTGAGTCTACCGGTATGGGATTTGTGGATACCGGTATGAAGGGGGTGTGCGGATAGCAAAAAGTGGGTGTGCGGATAACCATTCCCTTTAAAAAGTGAAAAGCTCATTTAGATACACTCACTCCTCTTCCACCTCTAAAATTAAATCTAGCCAAAACCAGCAGAATACTAGCCATATAGACCATTAATACAGGTTCTAACCTTTTGTTTGTACCATTTGTTCAGGTTGTGCCTCAAGCTCAGAGACACTTAGCCATCCTGGTCGTTTGCTGGGGTTGTTGTTCTTCGTTGGCAAAACGGTGTAACTTTTGGCTGACTCTCCATTGGTGAGATAATCAAATCTCTTAGAGAGGAAGAGAAAGCTCAGCCAGATATCAATAACCAAGAGATTCTGAATGTAGTGTAGGAAGAGAAGTAACGTAAAGAAGGAGCTGAAGCAGAGGGAAAACAATTGCAGACAGATTGACCAAGTGCGAGCAGATTCCCATCTTAAATGGTGCCTGCACCTTGCATTATATGCCCAGGGACCCACAGTTATACGTCCAATCTACTCCGTAGAGTACAAGATGATATTCGCAGTGCCAACGCCACACAAGCCACCCTCGATGCTTGGATTGAGTAGGTTCACTCTCCCGCATTTGGTACAAATTCTCCATCTAAAAACTTATATCTCGCTTCATGGCTATTAGTTATTAGTTATAAATCAGCGACCATAGAACGACCCCGGTGAACGTCCAATCCTATAAAATAGTGGAGACTATTGGTTATCGGGGAAAAGATTATTAGAGGGACCACTGTAACGACTTACGGAGGAAGGAGACTAATTCAGAGAATTTCGATTTCTTCCACGCGTTTTGCAAATTCTCCGCAACACAGAAACGAGATATAGAAGTACGCGTTTTACAGTGCGCTTCTTTTCTTTCTACCACACCATCCATTGCGTTAAAATTAAAAAGCGCGGCACGTAACGCATTTCCACTTTACCGCATGTTTTCTCTTTTTTATTGATGAGTACACACAAACTCACTACAACTATTGAAATGTCTGCTCCGTTGTGCCGACAGTTTCTTCCTCTCAAAGGATTTCGTATTCTAAAGTATACATTGAATGACAATCCAAGGTGCGAACTTTAAGCTTGCCTTACATGCACATCTGCCCGAAATTAACCATACATAATGAGCTCGTTGAAACCCGGATCCTGCATATTACCCAAATTTTCAACAGTGAGTCGTTCAACTTCAAGACATATGGCAACGATACTGCTACAACCCGGCTGGATACGGTAAGTATGTGACATTGCCAAGCAAATCACCAACTTCAATGGTGGCCACAGAAAGAGTATCAGATCGCATCGGGCGCCCTGTCATGTCTGACTTGAACCAAATAAATGGTGGTGCTATTTCATCGGTAGTCCAATCCAGTATTATTATTTCCTTGCCGCTTTTGCCGAAAATCGAATGCTGTTATCCTTCCATTTTACTCGTCCAAGTCAATCGCGGCGAACAATCCAGTCTGAATTTCCCCCAGGGAGGACGTGTATATGTTAAGTGCGGTGAATAAGGCATTTAAATCTCACTCAACATCGATAATTCATCGGTGGTGTCTCTGAAGACAATCGTGGACCGCCTTAGCGGTTATCGGGGAAATGCAAGAGGAGATGTCGGGATCCGGGATTGTTGATAGTGGGTGGAATCCGACAAGGGTAGGAGTATGAAACCACTCACAGACCATGGCACAGGATTGGCTCTATCAGCAACGTGACGAGAAAAGTTTGAAGTAGCACAAATAGCAAATCTGAACTTGTTAACGTAAAACACGCATTGTGAAATATGATTTGCGTGATTCTTGCAGTTCTTATAGGGAGTTGATATATTCACACACCCTTTCCTTACATTCCCAACCTTTTTTTTGAAGCCGATATTAGAACCCTTAAATCTCATATAGTTTTTCTATAGGTTTATATTTAATTTCATAATTTATTATGTAACACGCAAATAAAAAGATTACGAAATTAAATACTTATAATAGTGTCCTCCATTTAGCCGGATATAGTTTATGCGCCAATACATAATGGGAGGCGTTAAGCATCCACCCCCTCGCAACAACTATTCACCCCCTCACACTTACGATGCTCTGATTGGTCAATAAAAAGAAACGCATTGCACATTTAAATCCCGGTTGGTCAGACAAGGAATGAACGAACACCTTTCTCACCAACAGCAGGTACATACGAACACTCATCTTCCTCTTGCAACTATCCCTTTTCCCACAACTCCTGAAAAATGAACGCCCTTACGCCCCCATGACACAGGCACATGCTTATCTTGCTGAGACTTAAGCAAATTTTTAGACCCGTTCAATATCACAGGGTATGTTATTGTTACGAAGCGTACAAAGAGGGTTGGCAGGAGGAAGGAAGGTCACGTCAAGGTAATATAGTATCAGTGCTCACAATTAAATGCGCCTGTTGTGCTCAGTGGCCAACGTGAGCCTTCGAAAAAAATTTATAAAATAAAACAGTTATTCGGGCCAAGCCGGAGCAGCGATTGTGTAAAACAAATCGAGTTTTAAAACCCTTAAGGGAATAATGCTCAGACGCACAAACTTAGCGAAAGGGCCGGAGGTTTAGTTTACCGTTCAACAATATTTCAGCAAGTGTTCGTTGCATTTCTTTTTTATCGACCAATCCGAGCATTGTAAGTGTGAGGGGATGGATAGTTATTCCGAGGGGGTAAATGTTAAACGCCTCCCTAAATAATAATCGATTAATTATGGTTCCGAATTTTTCAGACACACGGTGCTGCTTTGTTGACACGTCATTCCTACATTTAAAGGATAGTCTGAAAAAGATGAGAGACTGATAGCATACCATTTACGCGGTTGCATCTTACGATCTGCCTACATTTTAAATAGTGCTTCCGCCCACTAAAAGAGCGCGCAACCATCGAAAATACGCAATGAGCTTTTGTTATTATATGCGAACACCTGCACCTTTCTTAAATCGTGTAACCAGTTGTCAAAATGGATCCCTTTCGTAAGATTGTTCCGCGGCCCTACTGTGAGAGTTTGTCCAAGCAGATCACAATGACGTACTAATGCGTAATGAGTGTAGCAATGACTTTGCAGCTAATTTGTGCATCTGAATCTAAAATTCCGATATTTTGCTCACATTTTAGTCCAGACTGCGTGGTGGTTGCGAAGGAGTACCGGAAGGACATCATATGAGGCCGAAAGGAGTGTTCATAACAGTTCTGGTGAAAGGATTTGTCTATTATTATGGTACCGAAGATAAAAATGTAGAATAAATGTGTATGGTATGTACTATATCAATTCTTAGACTGCATAGGGATGATTTTGATAATGACGTCGTTTTACCTACCAATGATCGCCCCTTCCACTAGTACACGAATACTCCAAGATACACTCCTGAATAGTTCTTTTCATTGTATCGTAGCTTTAATTACAAGATATATATCATGTGGCCCATGAAGGTGCACTCCTGTCAAGCGAATATATTTGTGAAGGTACAAATATAATGTAATATTCTTTCGATTGTTTTAGGTAGAGAAAGAATACGAGGAAATGGGGTATAATAACTGGTTTGGCAAAAGAAGGCGAATATCTGGTTTGACAGGAAGGGTATGAATATCAGGTTTGATGAAGGGTGTGAATTTAAGGAAAAGGGGTGTGAATATATCAACTCCCTTATTATATGGGAAATGTTAAACGTACCGGTCGCGAGTGGGTTATTGTACCGGCAGTTTGTTTTGGCCAATCAAAACACGACTTGGGAATCATAATCTGTTACACCAAATTTAGTTCCGACGATACCATCCTAATTTTGAGATACCTACCCTTCATCTTATTTTATTCGTATTTGCTGTAATGGCGATTGATTGAAGGCGGAGAGCTACGAAGGCTATGGTAATGGAGGAGCCGCCGAGAAAATAGATTGGACACACTCGATAAGTTCCTATATATTTTGGCTCTATTGATGTATAGTGCTCTTACAGAGCACATTCCATGTTTAAGGCGTACATATGGATGCCAATTAGCATTTATGTCTGTCATTTGGCTTACTATTCAGGAAAATGTCTGTGAGAGTCCACCGACATCGAACATTCATCTAAAAATGCCTGTTATTTGACATACCTCAATCCTGGTTGCCTTGAATCTGGCTGCTTTGACTGGTTTGGCGTCGTTGTTGTTGTCGTGAACATCGTGAGTAATGTTTTCTCTGACAAAGCTGTTGTTGGACGCATCATTGTCAATCCGTGCTGTACTGGAACGTGTTGCACGCACTTTGTGAACAGGCATCTCAATGGTGGTACTAGGAATGCTTTCACCATGATGCTGATATAGCTATTTCTGCTTAAAAGAGAAATGATAGTAATATGGAATGTATATGGACGCAAGAAACAAGTGTAGTGTCTTAACTCACGAAGGTTAAATCATAAATAAGTCCACTTTATTTTGATTTTTTCGACGTATGCTTGATCTCTATTCTATCTCAACCTTCGCGTTGTAGCTCATTGCCTTCCAGCAATCGCCCTTACAGTAACATCGATTAAAATATGATGTAGGGTCGGTATCTCAAAATTAAGAAGGTATGGTTAGAAATAGATTTGGTGTAACAGATTATGATTGGAAATTCGTGTCTTGATTGTACAAGACAAAACGCTGGTACAATGACCCACTCGCGACCGTATGTTTAACCTTTCCCTTCTTCTATATTGTGTGGTTCGTTGGTGGTGAAAAAGCAAAAACAAAGTACTCTGGACGCGTACTCGAAGCGATTATATTTCCATTACTACTTTTTGTCATTTTTTTAGAAATTATAAAGCGCGTAGTTTAGAGCAATTTATTTATAAAAAGGCACAGGCGCTCTTTTACGAAATCTCGCTTCTGCCGGGACTATCTTAATAGTATACAAATGACACTGATATTCACAAACGGGTACAAATGAACCCAACGCGGTTTGTACAATTTGTAGCTGAAAAAGAACCAAACGCGATCACTAGTGACGGCAGGCGTTACAAGGACTTTGTCTGTGTGTTTATTGACGTACGTAATGTAATCAGCGAAAGTGGATCTTTTAAACTACCAACTTCTTCCGTATCTTAAGCCATAGTAGGCATTAAGGTTTTCATGCTTGATCGGATAATGAAACCTATACAAATACTCATCGGAAGAATGGTATCACTACTATAGACCGCAAAAGTACTGACAAGGTACAAAAATATGTCATGTCAGATATTCTGACATTGCTCGGTGCTCAAACCGAACAAAAATCATGTTGCGATGCAAACTAGATATGTAGATGCGTGATTTGGTGGTTTGTATGTAGGCCCTTTGGCAAACTAGCTAGACTTCCATCGTAGTTAATGCAAAGACTTAGCCTGTCGACACATTAAAAATTTTACATTACTTTTTGAATTGAAGAATAGGCTGGAGTTATAGTATATTTATATTCCTAACTCTAGCGGGGCAACAGACCCCTTAGTCAGAGGCATACTGTGGCTTACATTCGCTTATTTGTATAAAAATTATAGCAACAGTTCAATATTATACCCGTTCCAAGAATACTAGGTGATACTATACAGTCAACAACCTTATCTGGGCGGTGCAGACGGGATTTGAAATGCACAAGGTGCTCTGAGGAACGCATCAAGGTTTTCGCTTTGACTATAAAGGCAAACTGGTATCGATGCTTTACGTGCGGCACTAAACCATTTCCCAAATACCCTACGCAAAGGTTTATTGTACCACTTTAATATTCTTAGTATGCCGTACACTTGGAGGTGACACCTCAGTCAGTCATCAAAATATGTCGTACTTAACTACTACTGTATTGGTTCGAGAACCACACCGTACAAGGTACGATATTACTGGTATCGATTTCAGTGGGTCACACCCAAAATCTCTACAAGGATATTTTCAACTTGATATCAATGTGTTGTAAAGCTGTTACACCCTCCCCACTAGGTTGACGTTTCTAACAAAGGACCACATGGTATTTGAAATCTGAGTTAGTTGCGAAATTGTAGTGCGTTTGTTTATTAAGTGCATACAAGCATGAAGCCTCCAGGCGATGATTCGAAGACTCTTTATGAGTTCACCAGCAAAACGTTACAGGAGACAGTGGAATACGAAAGTGACACTGATCTCAAGAGGGAGGAAGATACATATCCACCACTTCGATGTGCAACGACGAATATCGTCGTGCACCTAATTCATTCCCGGAATGTGGTATTTAGAATTCGATTAATTGCGTGACGCATGACGCAAGACGACATGTCAGTCGTAATCATCACGAATCCGCTCGATGAATATGAGCAGCAACTTGTAGACACGGAAGTCCCCGCATAGCACTGATTAATGATCACATTTTCAATCCAAAGTGTTAAAGACTGTACTTCTACACTGATAAGCGTGTAAAGTATTTAACAGACGTTTGGTCAAAACTAGGGCTTATGAACCATAGTCCTTCAGGATAAAACAGCCGGCGAGGTCGCGACGCGGGAGTTCCTTTGCCGAGGTACATATAGCCATTTCGTACGACGCAAAGTCAGTATATGGATAATCTGATACAGCAGGCACCTGGGGTACCGGTACCTGCCATCATACTCATTATCTCGTCCGCATAAGAACTGGACTTTGATGAGGACAATATGCTTCATCTTTTTGTGCATAAAGCGCGGCTCTTGAGCAACACGATGGCTCTAATAAGAATTGTCAGTGTGTCTGATGTGCGTCTTGAACGCAATCTTCGTTGTGAATTTACGAAGTTAAAGGCCAGACGTCACTTGCGATGGATGTTCCGATCGCGCTATTTGCTTCCCGTAGTCCTCACTAAAGTTCGTCGGCCACTGACACATATGCTAGTCCACAACAGACCCCACTCATGGACCTGTGTACCCCACCGTTACTGGTAAGAAGCTAACTGGGTCGCAAGTTGACCCTGACCGTGGTGTATAAAACCATACTGCTTATAGAGAATAATGCCGAGAGTGGACCTAGCCATCCCGTAAACTTTTGGACTCAGGCCGTGACGATGAAAACTATGGGGATCTCTTCACATGAAAATGTGAAGAGATCCGGTGGAGGCCGATGTACCGGCGAAATCACACTCGGCTTATTTTACGAAGTGGATTGTCTTCGCGATACTTTCTCTCGGACTCAGAGCACGATTGCGGCGGTTCAGGCACGTTAGCTGGTAATCGGAGAGGAACCAACTTCAGATAGTGGCATTGCTGGACCTCATGGACTCTATGGAAGCACCTTTACATCCATGGACCTGGGGCCGATACAGCTTTTAGCACGCCAACGTAAACAAATGGTATTTGTACGAAATTAGCGCCGCAAATTTAGCTTATACTCTTGTCCATGACCGTAATGTTCCGATAAGAGGTGGGCGCAACTGTGTCTTCATCACTGCAGAAACTGCAATTGTAAGTCGATTGTTAGCATTACACGAGGCTTGGTCTACGGCCTCACAATTTTCATTGAAGTCTCTACCTTAAGCATCCACTTGTTTCTGCTGTTTATATTGGCTTTCAGCCATAGCAACTAAAGGACATAGTTTTATACATTGAAGCTCGTAACGAAAAAAGTGCTCACCTACTCTGAATTGAGATTGAGCTGACATCAGCAAGTCAATCTGCAATTTCCCCCCGCCAAGCCCAGTACCACAGTGTAAAAGTGTAAAATGAACGCGCGGTACGTGCTATAAAACGGCGTATAGGCGGTAGGTGGCTTGTTTGGATTTGTTTCATTTGACTCCAAAACTAAAAGCATCGAGCTTTTCATAAGCCTAGGCGAATTATCACACATACTGCGTATAAGATCTTCAACAACGCGATGAATGCGCTCTGTTTGCGGTTGATCCGGAGTGTACATGTTCAAACGGGTGCCAAGCACCTTTAAGATGGAATTCCAAAAATCATTTGTACCCGAGGGTCTCGATTAAAGGCAATTTTACAGGCAATCCGTGTAGACGAAACAATTAATCGATAAACAGCTTGGCGGTATCTATACCATTAATCGAGTCCGGCCCAGCCGAAAGACCACAATAACCGTGCTGCCATACAATATTTTGGAAGTCTAAACATGCTGGTGGACTCATAACATTCCGTGAGTACAGGTAGACTCGTCGGTGGTGCACCTGCATCAACGGATGGCTTAAGCCTTTGACAAGCTTCGCACCTGTGCATATATATATATGTACGTATAAATATATGCTCACACATTTATAGAGGTTGGGTTTTCTCGAACGGATAAATTTTCAAATTCCAGCAATGTCACAATCCTGCTCTATTCGAATTCCATTGTGTAAGTGGCTTGGTGGACGTTAACACTATGAATACAGTCCTGACTGATTTGAAGAAGGTCATCGCCGAGTACGGTTTGCGTGATGTTATCAAAACGGATGAGTCCGGTCAATTTTCATGCCCAATTTTAGCTGAACTTAAGTATGATCAATGAATTTGCAGGATAATTCGACAGCATGCCAATCGACAGGGCTATTGCACAGCACGATATTGAAGGGTATAGAGATATGAGAGTAAGTGAGTTTTCAGTTGGTTTCTTTATTTACGAGTACACGGTATGCGCTGTCATCCTCTGCAGACGCGGATTTCCATTGCGTTAACTGCAAATAAAGATGGATATGACAAGCTGCAGCCTTTATTATTGAAAAATAAAGAAGCCCTGGTGCTTAACAAAGAAGTAAGGCCGATCACTTAGGTTTCGCTTCCACAAAAAACCAAGGCATGGATGGCGAGCGTATCATGCCATGCAAGGTTTGTACATGTAGACAAAGAAATGAAGGTACATGATTATCTAAATTCAATTAACTCGTGTTCTGTATTGATTCTCGTACTATCATGTTTACACTATCAGAAAAAAACAGAGAATTTGCTTTTGACTGACAAAGTCCCATCGCACATCTCGAAATGGCCTTGAGTAAACCAATGTCAAGGTCCAGCTGTTCCACTAAACACAACGTACAAAAACCATTCTATGGATTTCGGCATCATCGCAATATTCAAAGGGGTTACCGATACTAACTGCAGCATGCGGTTGATTATAATGAGTGTACGAAGACCGAGTATATTTACGAAATCGACCAATTACTAACATTCCCTAGTCGGTGGCTGCATGTAACGAGATCTAGACCACTATCATTGCCAACTGCTCTAACCGCAAGAGGCTACTTTTACTCTATCTGTAATTTAAATTTCTGTGGAGATAGTAAAGAGCAAATATGATCCGAAGGGTTTTGAAGAGGCGGAAAATAGTTGTAGGACGAGCTGATAGCACAGATTAAGCAGTTGCGTGTCTAGAATTCTCATGGCAATTTAAAAACGTATCGATCTCATCGATGAGGATGAGACTGCTCAACCGGGGTTAACTGAGAAAGAAGTTGTGGAAGAGGTAAAGGAGGGAGAGGAGGGAGGAAGGAGTAATAGAATTGTGACTTCTGTCGCAGACAATCTCATATAAATTGATAAATCAACCTCCTTCGCAATGCCTTCCTCTCTGCTCGATGTATTCTAGAAAACTCACCAAACCACTTACAGAGTCGTCTGCAACCTCCAAACTTCATATTTACAACCATCTACCGATCAAAATGCCATTTACATGTGGTTTAATAAGGTTTCTCATTCAAATAAAAAAATGCTCATTTTGTTGTGAGCCCGAAGGGCGAAGAAATTAGTGGCCGTGCGCAAGGTGATTGCCGGAGTTTGTAGTTTTACTTTCTGTCTGCCTGCCTGTGTGTGTGACTAACAATATGTTGTACCTTAAAAGTCGTAATAAGTGCGCTTTTTCTGTCACCTCCTGTGTATGTGAATAACGGCAGTTGTGCCTTCTACTCCGTACTAAGTGTGATGTGGTCTGACACCTATTGTATCAGTGAGTAACACTAGCTGTACTTTTCATGTCAACTAAGTGCGCTGTAACATTTTTTTCCTCATTTACAGGTGTCTGCAAAACAAACGCTAGTTGTACCTCGAACGTCGTACTAAACGCAATGTAGCATTTATCCTCTGTTAATTGGTCGATTGGCAATATAGGTATCACTCTTTGATTAGGTCAGAATTGCGACTGAGAAGTGTGTAATGTTCACACACGCACGAACGTCCGCACGTGTTTGGTCTAAACTACATCAAGGGTTGACAGGGGTAACGATAAAATGCTCGATGCTAAGGAGCTGAGAAAGTCTCTCACCTTTCAAAACAGTAACTGGGAAGTGGCTTTGATCCGAATAACCCGATATGCTCAAATAGTAAGAAGATATGGTCACATTTTTCTCTCGGTAGCGGATCAAGCTCTCTTAATCTGATTTATCTTTATCATTTGTTTATTGTGTGTCGATTGCCGCGCTTTGTTGTGTACAGCGTGACAGAGCAGGCTAATTCCCGTTTCTCTGATCTCATAATTGTCTGTTCAGAAAAATCAACAGCATCAACAAGCAGATTTAACACAAACTCTTATTTATAAACACACACACTACAACCCATTACCTCGCGACCCCCCTTAACATAGGTACATAAATATTCAAACATATTTTAGTCCTATGGACTGAATTAATTATACCATAGGGCGAAATCCAGAGGTTTCTCCCCTTTCTTAAATTTTATTGGACTTGCTATTAATATCTTATGACTTACCTTCTCTGTTATATTGTCTTCGTCCCAAATCGAACGATTTTATATCATAATGTTTTGTCCGTTTCGGCAAAATAAATTTGTTGAGGCAAAAGGAAGCTCATATATGCTAGTCATCGTATGGTACGCTATAAAAAATAATATATAATTATATATCAACTAAATTATAGGGGCACCATAGTGAGTCTAAAGCTAAAATACGCGTCCATTTTAAGCTGTAACAATTATTTATTACAGGCGATACAGAAATCTGGGTACGCACGACAGTGTTCTCCTTTTATTAAGCTGTTGTTTAATCCCTCACAATTGACAATTGGTGACTTAAACGCTTCGCAATTGACCTCGGCGTCAACCCTATCATAAAATGATGGGATTTCAAGTACATATTTCTCGGCTTGCGGCTACTGATAAATACGCGACTAGCAACTAGCTCAAAGAGTGCAGAATATTTGTTTTTCAAATGTATTGACCAATCAAGCTATAAACAATTATTCTTTTCAATAAAAGTTTTTATGAAAAAGGAAAAAACATGTTGAAACGGAGTGAGTACAGATAACCTGGCTAATCTGATTCCTGAGAAACATGATTGCGAGCCTAAAGGGTGAAGCTATTAGCGAGGGTGCGAAAGCTAAATGCTGAACTTTTTAAGTTGTACTTATCTGTGTGTGTGTGTCTGTGTCTATCTGTAATTAACGCTGTGAGGTGTACCTTACACTCACTAAGTGCGATCAAGCCTGTCCCCTTCTGTAACGGGGTGAGAACCCCGCTACCGTCGTACACTCTAAAGGGCGTGAGGAAGCGCTCTTATTTATAAGGTAAATATAACTGTTTTTATTTTGTGTTTTTATAATTCGCAATAAGTGCGAATATATTCTCTAGCTCATGGAACCCACTCAAATATAGATATATTTATTATTGGCTAATTTTGGGTCTGGCACCCCAATAATAAACCAATATTAAATAGACGCACAGTAACCGCTATTCGGATACTGCCTATACCTAATATATATGCAATTATGTAATAAAACCTATGACTACTTAATATAATGGGTTGCCCCATTCGTCACCCCCTGGTTAAGTTGCGCTTACTGTGAAGTAAGCGCCGTACACAGAAAGTCTCCTCGAAACAAAGAGTCCAACGAGTAGCCCAACGAGAACTCCAACGGCATGTCATCTTGGTCTTCGAATCTGCTCAGTTACTCACAGCTGAGCAGCACGAATTATGGACACCCACGCGACGCGATCCCAAACAACAGTTGGGATTACCAGACGATACGAAGAGAGCAGGCATCGCAGATAATGGATGACGACTTGAAGCCGTGGGGCTTGTACAGCCTCGATGGTGCTGAACAACCTGAATCACTGGAGTCGACGAAGAACCTTTTTACACGATACCGTACCGTGCGAGGCAAAGGAACGAAGCACGCATACACTGAAGATGCACTGCAACGATCTTGGTGCACCTTCATTAGGCGCTGGAGCATTAGTTGACGTGAAGTAACATCCGTCACGTCCTGGATCGAGAGGCACTCATGGTGTACACACTATTGGCGATTTACGCTGACGTATATGTCGTCCGGCTCGTGACGAGTTCCACATGTGTTACGTCTATATCCGTGAAGGGTGCTCACCGTGCTACAGGGAGAGACCGCGCTCAATACAGCAGGAATGGGATGACGTGGTGTGTGCACGGGGAAAGCCTCAGCACATCTGACCATGGATTGGCCGCTATGAGAGAAGCCTTTCCGACCTCCGAGTATCTGCGCTGCGCCACATGGGAGAGCGCCCTGTCGATCAGAGGAGGCGTTCACGCAGCCGTGATCGATTGACATACAGCCACCGTGGTCGTTCCCGTAGTCGCTCTCGATCGTCAAGATATCCAACTTCTCCCGAGCCTCGTAGTAGACCTCGGAGTTGCTCGGGAGAGCATCGTCGATAGCCAGTTTGCGAGCGTCACGGCTCGCGAGATCGTAGGATGTGTCAACGGGGTCGGTCGCGTTCGCCGACCTCTTATTGGTCTCATACTCCTCAACAACGTTAGGAACATCGCGAGCCAACATACTTAGAGGCTCCCACGTGTCGTCCGTTGGTGAATGACCCAACCAGCGGACCTTATAATGCGTCTTGGTGCGACTCTACGATGGTGCCGAGTAGTGACTCGGCGCAAGAGATGTGGGGTCTTCATGACCGCCGATATGGTCTACAATCCAATGTCGATCACCCTATGCATCTACCAAGGGAGGGAGAGCATCATGACGGAAGGTATCTTGGGTTAGGCTCCGATTCGCATAATCGGGCGCCTGTGCCGTCGAACGACGAGCTTCGTTTTCTTCGTGCCGACACTGAAGAGGCGATGAACGGCCTACTCGATGCCCGTGAGATGGCCGAGAGTGCTCGTGATCCTGCAGCAGCTGCGACGAAGGCTGACGAGAGGACTCGACAGGAGCAGCAGGGGTTGGTGGAGCGTCTACTCCAGCTTGAGACTGCTGCGTTCGGTGGACCCAGCAGAACGAGTCTGCACGGGCTCGTGCAGGACTTGATCCCAGTCGTCGTCAGCGTCGTCGACAGGGGATGTCGGACTGCAATCCGACACAGAAGAGCGGGGAAGATTCTAAGCGAGATCCGCCGGTAGGTAAGCCTTAAGGCGACTGACATAGAACGTCGGGTGAAAGTGGATAGTGGTAGGTATATCTAGCGTGTAAGCATCTTCAATGTTTCCTTAACAACCCGAAAGTGACCAATATATGTTGGCGCTAATTCTTAGCGCCCAAAGCGTCGATGACAAGACTTTGTCACCTTCTTTGATGGTCAGCGTGTTCTTTCGACCTCACTTGTCAGCGTTCTCCTTTTGTTTACCCACTACCTCTTGAAGGGCATCACATACAAAACTCTTGATGCCTTGTCGTAGTAATAGGAATTCGGTCACAGCAGCCAAACTTACAGGTGAAGTGGACTCTTTAGGAGCAAAATTAGCAACGGGAGACGCGATAGGATGCATCGCGTCGGGAACTCGATATCTCATTGGCCACGTAGTTAACTGCATAATTTGTATCGGCAGCAACCTCATCTTCAACATAATCAATCATCAATTTGTTTGGCGTAATGCCATCGGCAGATACTCTCCCACCGAGCTTAGAAACCGGATGTTCTGAAGCTGAAAGAGCAAGAAGCGTTAAAACGCGAGGGTGCCTTGCGTTGTTCACGAAGGATGGCGTCAACCCTGTTGACACGTGGACTGCATAGTTAATTGCAAATTCAGCGAGTGAGAGAAATGAACTCCACGACGTAAACGATGTCGCATAACGGAGCAGGATATCTTCAAGCACTCTGTTCACGCGCTCCGTTTGCCCATCCGTCTCTGGATGGGCTGCCGTTGATATAAGCAATCGCGTGCCCAATAGTTGAAACAACTCTGCCCAAAACGCCGACGTGAAATGCGGGTAACGGTCCGAAACAATGGATTCTGGCAAGCCGTGGTGCCTGAATATAAGATCGAGAAATATCTTCGCGGTCGTCTCCGCCGTAACGTGTGCGAAGACTGGAGCAAAACGCACCATTTTACTAAATCGATCCACAAGAACCATTACGCCCGTGCGTTTCTCTTCATCTGGTGGAAGACCAAATATGAAATCCATGCTTACCGAACGCCAGGCTTCCGTGGCAATCGGAAGCGGTCGAAATGGGGTTTGTGAAGACGGTGCAGGCTTCACACGATGGCATGTTTTACAGGAGCGTATCTATTTCTGGATACTTGTACATACTCGGCCATAAAGATACACGAGAAATGGCCACGAACATCTTTTTGCGACCCAGATGACCACCAGCTGGAGTGTCATAAAATTCATGCACCAATCGTGCTCGTAGGTCGTCATCAGCAAGGATGACGACGCGCGGTGGGTCAAAGACGTCCATCGTATACATCAGCAGCGGACCATCAAGCGCGTAACGCTTGATGTTGTAGCGCTTTGGTTTCGTCAACTTCGCGAGTGACCCCCCACTAGGGTGTTGAAGGTAATTGATAATTCCCGTGTAAAAAGAATTATTCGCATATGAATCAGCGATCTGAGTCCGAATTGACAGCACAGGTGTAGAAATCATCGCATTAAGCCCCAGCAGAGCACAGCATAAACAAATGTCATCGTCTTCGTCATCAGCACTGCCTGTATGATGACCCATGTCACGACGAGGATCATAATCGGGACATCAAGAAAGAATGTCATCAAGAATTTTATCCTTGCCGGTTTGTGAAAGACCACGAAATTATACTCTGAGAAATATGACAATCAACGTGTCATACGCTGGGACAAGTGGGGAGTCTCGACGGCGGTACGCAATGATGCGTGATCTGTATAGACCGAAAACATCTTCTCGCCGAGCAAATTACTCTGAACTTGATCAGTGCGTAACGCATAGCCACAAGTTCCTTGTCATGTTCCAGATGATTTCTTTCTACAGGTTTCATCTGCCGTGACTGAAAGCTCACGACGCGCTCTCGGCCCTCATCGTCAAACTGCACGATGGCAATCCGATTGCAAAATTACTCGCATCACAGACGACGTGAAATGGCTTGGAGTCATCAGGCAACATTAGCACTGTTCCCTCAGACAAGCTCTTTTTCACGGAGTCGAAGTCAGACTGATTTTCTGCCTTCCATGACCAAACTGCGTCTTTCTTCAACAGTGTCGATAGTGGCGGAATTAGCTCGGCATAGTTCTTCGTATACTTATGCAAATAATTAGCAAAACCAATCCATTGACGTAGTTCAGTTTGGTTCCTGAAGGCAGGCCAGAAAAATATCGACGACACTTTCTCGGGATCAGCACGGACACCTTCCTTGCTAACATAGCATCCGAGTACTGGAATCTCGGGAGCACAGAAGACACACTCCTTTAAATTTGCGTAAAATTTGTTCTTGCGCATAACTTGAAACAGCTTTTTCAAGTGCCGAATGTGAACCTCCGTAGCGCTGAGATGTTGCTCAGCGTGGCTGTGAACAAAACTACCGTCGACGTAACCTGGCGCAAAATCGCGTAGCGGTTGAAGCACTTGTGTCACCATCCGTTCGAACGTTTCTGGAGCAATCTTAAGGACTGGTGGTATGATGAGCCACTTCCAAAGCATCCCGCTTGGGGTGCTAATAGTATTGAACGGAATATCACTTTCCCTCATGAGGATCTGATAAACCCATCTGTCAGATCTACGGCGCTGAAAATATCGCTGCCGGACATGGTATCCAATACCATATCTGTGTGGAATCAGCGTTTGAGCTGGGATCGTGGCGTCATTCAACTTGTTAAAAGCATGCACAATGCTCCAACCACCAGTGGCTTTCTTCACACAGAAAGTCAGAATCGAAAGTGGCAAGATACTTTCGAGAACATGGCCTGCCTTACGGCGGCCCTCAAAAGATTCATCAATTGCGATGACTTAATCACGCGGTAACGGCCACTACCGCTTTTCGCAATAATTCGATCCTGGCACAAGATCGATCTCGTGCCGCACTCCACCATTCACTGGAAGCTCAGTGGGAATTTTAGCTGGAAAGATATCGGCATACTCGCGAGCGATATCGTAGACAGGGTTGCCCGAAGAAAGAAGGTCTTCCCAAGACTGTGCCGCGAAACGTTCTTCACGCGCTGATTTGGTCTCGGCGCTCTTTGGGCAAGCCCCCAAAAATTCTTCACTAGCTGCCTTGGTGGCTAAAACGATGCACAGTTGCTCGATATCGCCGGCCTTTAGGTCGTGAAGGAAATGCTATCAAGGTAGGGCTGATAGAGATCTAATCTCTATAGCAGTGCACGGAGGGCTCGCTACCTCAATGTAGCGGCCGCGATGTGAAGATCCTTCCACATATTCAAGCGCGCATACGAATTCCGTCACTACAGAATCATCTTCGTCAGCGCTTTGACGAGAATGTCGTCGTCTCGGCGATCGGCGTGCACCTTTCTTGGGTTTACGCTTTCTCTTGCGTCTCGAGCCACTACTCGAGACTGGCTCGTTGCTGTCTATGGAGGATGAAGTACCACCCCCTAGACGTGGGGGCTCTATCTCCACCACGTCGTTCACGTTCGGATTCACAGTCCGTTCATTCTCGTCGATAAGAGGCGAGCGATCGTCGTCGACTACCTCAGATGGATGTGGTAGCCTCTGCTCGACCACCTCGGTCACAATCGAGAGCCTCTGCTCGGGAGATTTGTGTATGCCGGAGCCTCTGCTCAACCACCTCAATATTGATCGGGAGCCTCTGTTCGGCCGATGTGTTTGTACGCGGGAGCTCCTGCTCGACCACATCGCTAGGAATCGGGAATCCCTGTTTGATCGATGTCCGTGTATGCGGGAACCCCTGTTCGACCGCCTCTACGAATCGGGAGCCCCTGCTCGACCTATGTCTGTATGTGCGGTAACCGCTGTTCAACCGCCTCGTTGTGTAGCTCTATCAGTGTGACAGAACATACCGAACAAAAAGGGCCATCGCTCTCTATATGCTGACGTCTATTCGTGGCGGGTTTATTCACGACCCGGACGTGAAGTCAATCGGATGACGCAACCAACAAATGAGTGAAAACTTCATTCACGTCATATCCGCTTCTTCGTTTGACGGACCGAGATAGCCAATCTATCGTCGGCTGATACCGTGACAGCCACTGTATACCCATGATGCAATCGAGTGCATAGTTCATTTCGTACACCAGAAATTCATCATTGCTTCGAAAGCCGTTAAACGTGTACGGCAAAATCACTGTTTTACGCGGGACACGCTGTGGTTGTCCATCAGCAAGTTTGACAACGATTTGACCTGGACCTTCTCGAATCGTAATCGTGGACGGGAGAAGGGACAAGCATGATGCTCAGAAGAAGTTGTTGGATGCACCCGAATTCAAAAACGCTCAGAATGGTCGCTTCAATAAAGTAACGATATAACTGATAATAATCAATCTCGAATCGTCGCGCATGGTGGTGTCATTGAAGTGAGTATGTTTCACTTTGGGGCTAGGAGGCCGAGCTGCCAACTGAGTGCTCGGGGCTCCATTGCTGCCAGTAGGGCGCCCCGCGCCTACTGGAACCTCTTGCTTTCTTACGGAACCACCGACGACACAGTATCTCCCCGTGATACAGCAGTGTTCATGGACACCGTCGCTAGTGTTCGGCAGACGGCCGCACGATGGCCTATCTTGCCGCACTAACAACACTTCATCGTGTTTGTCTTCGAACGTCGCGGCCACATTGTTTGCCGCGAACACGTGATGAATCAATTGCATCCATCGCCTCTGGGCTGGCCTACGCGGGAGTTGCGACGCTGCCTGCAAGTATGACGACGCGACCGTGTAATCTTCACGAAACAGGAGGACAAAAGCATCCTCCAGAGTCTTCGGTTCAGCACGTGTGAGGCTATAACGCGTCAATATCTCTTGCATACCGAAGACAAAGACATGGACTTGTGAAGCCATGTCGACCGGCTGCGTGATAATACACGAAGCAAGATGTCGCGTCTTCTGCACGTAATCACGCATCGACAGCTTACCCTGTCCAAGTGAAAAGAAGTCTGCACGCAAGCGTGACTCATCTTGAGGATGATCGAAGACCAGTCGTAAATCGCGCTGGGTATCTTCCAGCGTGGGGAATGCCAGCTCGATTACAACGAGCTTCCCAAGAGTCCATTCTTTGTCTTTACCAATAAGCCGAGACAGTAGGAAATTAACCTTGGCCGTCGGAGCGTCAATCAACCTAGAAGCTATCGCGATATCAATTTTTTTAACCCAGCGATTAAGGGGGAGACGATCCGAACCATCACCGGAGTACGTCGACGTCTCCATTTTAATTGCATTATAGTGAGAGGTGCGCGAGGGAGACTGTACTCGCCGATTGCGTGCTCCAGCGAAACTGCTGGAGCCATCGAAGATTCATTTATGTTCATCTCGAACTTGGTCATGGGAAGGACTACGAAGTGGTACCAGGTGTAATGGGGTGAGAACCTCGCTACCGTCTTACACTCTAAAGGGCGTGAGGAAGCGCTCTTATTTATAAGGTAAATATAACTCTGTTTTTATTTTGTGTTTTTATAATTCGCAATAAGTGCGAATATATTCTCTAGCTCATGGAACCCACTCAAATATAGATATATTTATTATTGGCTAATTTTGGGTCTGGCACCCCAATAATAAACCAATATTAAATAGACGCACAGTATCCGCTATTCGGATACTGCCTATACCTAATATATATGCAATTATGTAATAAAACCTAGGACTACTTAATATAATGGGTTGCCCCAGTACACCTTCTCAAAGGTATATATGCATATATGAAGTCATTCTTTGGATAGGTCACTATTGTGATGCACGCACGTGATTGGTTTAAATTCAATCAAAGGCAAATATGATCACATAAGCAAACACTATACGCTCATAAGAAAAGTCTGATCGCGTTGCCCTAGCCTAGTGTATTGGGTTAGTACAGACATTAACAGCATCATACTCTTTCTTCAGTGACTGATGATGTATAGCGTTTTGCAACTTGATTCAATTCTATGAACTGAATTACTTATATCAAAGGGCGAGCTCCATATCTTGCTCCTCTATCTTATACTTCTTTAGATGACACAATCGATCCACCAGTTCCGTTTTCATTTAAATGGATTAAGTAAACTTAATATTGGGCTAAATTGATAAATAATCTTGTTGGAAATTGATGATTCATCTGTCTATGTGTGGGTTAGTGGCGTGGACACGACCCTTCCGATAAACGGGATGGATTTAAAGCTCTCGTGCAGTTCACAAACAGTCTGTTTTGAAAACAATTTAAAAGCTAGAAAATGTGGTTGCTCTCTCTTGGTTGAATGGACATGGCTATACAAAAATGTGTGTCTGTGCTACGTCAAAATATAATATATACAACATCATTGTTCTAGAAATCTGAGAACGCTCGTATCTAAGAAAAGTGGGTTGATGTGGCAGCATCAAATCAGAGGTCGCTGGTTCGAGAACCATAAAGGGGAGGCGATAAAAGTTAAACTTTCGGTTCCTTCTTGTGTGGGTTTTACCAGCACTGTACTCTCAGGAAGGTGCGTTCTCCAACTTTCATGATGTAGCCATCAGAGAGAAAGAGAGGGAGAAGCCATATCAGAGAAAAATGACGCAATAATGTCGAATGATAAAACTGATGGGACCTGAAAGGTCAACTTTTTCAAGAAAAAAATAGACATGGCTAGCAAACTTAGAATCATAATTTTTTGTACTTATAGTTTTAATGCTTCAGCCACGGGTCTGATCTCCGACTTCTAAGCTCCCATTGAACAGCTTATGAGCCTTATCATCAACTCCGTGTTCAAGTTGGAACCGTTCAACGGGGGCAACTTTATGTTATATGTGTACAACATAACTATACCTCATGTCGAACGGCCTTTTGAATACTGTGACGGGCGGGTCGATTTTGTCAGCGGACACGGCGCAGAAGGTGCACGCAGCGATCGGGCTCATACTAAGCTAATGCGTTTAACAATGTAGGTTTTAAAACGTGCTATTAAGATCGCGTAATTACCCCCTCGGAATTAATGCATGGTCGGTGCCGCAAAGAAGTATCCACGAATCAGCGTCTGTGTGAGTTAATATTCCATTTCTACCCTGATCTCCTCGCTCAATCGCTTCTGTAATGTTTGCGTCACTCTCATAAAAGTCTCTCTAGATCTGGAGAATTACCTAGCAAAACATTATGGCTCGAAATGCGTCTACTCTGGTCTTGTCTCCGGTCTCTGGTTGCGTGTTGATGAAGCCTTCGCTTGTCGACTCCAAATTTGTAAAGTCGACGCTATCTTGTGTCGTGAACAGGAACCCGACGTCTTCTTCTTTGCTGAGAAGGGTTGTGGCAGTTGGCGCCTTCATCCCTGTGTTGGCCTCAGCGGTGCAGCAAATGATGTCGTTTAGATCCATCACGTCACGGATGCGTATCTGAAGCGTTTCTGCCAGTAGGCTGATTTTTAGTTGTTTATTAGTGTCAATGCATAATCTGGGCGTGGTAGTACGGCCAAGCACGAGCCCAGTCTGTTATAGAAAGTTCATTTTAGCGCACTTGGATACTCACGCCAGCAGTATATGATCAATTTTATCGCCGTGAGTTGGTGTAGCATGTAGATGCTGTACTGGGATCCTTGTTCCTTCACATCCAGAGCGTGCTCGAGGTGGCGGTGCTGGTGTCGACTCTTGAATGAGACGGTGATACCGGATTTCCATAGACTGAAGCTTCGCGATCGTGTTTGGAGGAAGTAACACGACTGTCATGTTCTTCAGAACCACGTCTTGAGCAGTGTGCACCGATTCGTTGTCGAGGCGGAGACCAATGTTGCGTTTTCGAGATCACATATCGTTGTCAAGCTTATACAGTAACTATCGGAATAGGATACCTGCCATCCACGCCTTGAGGTTGCTGTAATGGTATAATCCAAGCTGACCTTCTGTCTTGTTCCGTCAAAAGCACGACTTCTTAGTGTGACCACTGATAAACAGATCGCGTTTGTCCAAGCCCTCATCTTTGCACATCAGAGCAACTTCACAAGAGCCTTGTGTGATGGAGTGGGTTCTCAAAACTGCGTGTTGATCCCCCAAAACACTCACTGCGCCGGACTGCCAACTTACGGGGGGAGATACCCCGATTCCGCGTATGGATCTTGACTCACCTTGTGCACCCGTCGCTGGTGGGTTGCACTCTTCGGTCGACTCGGATGGAGAGGATGATGTTTTGGTCTTGATAGAGGTAGACCTGGGCCCAAAGTGGATATGCTCCACTGGGTGGGCTGGTAGGTGTCCACTCGATCGAACCAGTCAAGAGTGGACTTATAACCAAGTTCTTCAGGTAGCTTGTCGCTCCTGGCCTCTACTGTGCTCCCTGACCGTGTGGTAGGGAGACCGCTTCCGATAGCGGGTATTGTGTGAAGCTCTGCTGCTCGACAAACTCACAGGCCAAATGCTTCCTGGGGTCTATCTGCACTTGAGTCTTACCTCGCAGCTGTCTTCGACGGGAAGGGCAAAAATCTCCCTTAAGTAGACTTACCAAGTTCCTTAACGCACGACGAAGTCGTGCCACGTGGATCTCAAGTTGAGTCGTATTTTAATATCGTCCTATCCTTTAACTTCTTTACTCTATCCTACCCTTGTGCTCTGGCTCTTTATGTGACTCGTCAGGAGCAGCCGAATCTTGAGGGACCAGGTCTATCGATGAGGGGCCAAGTCTATCGATGAGGGACCAGGTCTACCGATGAGGGACCAGGTCTACCATCGAGGGACTAGGTCTACCAATGAGGGGCCAGATCCTCTAGTTGTCTACCCTTGAAGACCGCGGTATACTCTTGGGGACCGGATCCACCAAGGAGAGGTTGTAGTCACCTTATTTCGGCACCGCTTAACCGGTACTCAAGCAAAGGTCTTGTCCTTGATTGGCTCTGTGGATCCCGCTTCCGCGAGGGTGTGACAACTTTCATGACTCCTTCTCCCAGGCGCCCTTATCTTGAAAGTATCCCCTTGTACCTTTGTACTGAAATTCCCTGGGTCCATTATCGTTCTTGACCGCACTTCACCACACTTGCTCTTCTTAAATCCTTCTAATTGCTCCTGGGCGATGAAATTATCGGTCCCGATGCAGTAAATCCGTTTCGTCTCGTTTATGCTGCAGATGTTATCAAAGTGAGACCCCTTTCTGGCACTCCCGTATGGCGTTGCGTTGAGCGGAAATCTTCTTTGAGTCACGGAGCCTCACAATCGCTATGGGCGATATGTCGCTTGAAGCAGTGACGTCACTGGATCGTCTGAAGCCACCTGTTTGAAAACGACAGATGCTAGTAGTATGGGATGCCGCTCAACATGGCAAACCACATCACTTATGTCTTAATGAGATAACCGCTCAGCATCACGGGCTTGGATTGATAGTGCAGCACCCAGTTTGCAAGGGCCTCGCCGGCTGCAAGGAATGTGAGCGTTTGGATCCGCTTGCTCTTGAGGTAGGCATCCTTCACGTGCAGGAACTTCTGATGATCACGGAATGCTGGATATTGTTCCCTTGACTGGCACCTTGAAGAGACCGAACTCGTGCTTCGCCTTGTCTGCCAGCTTCGACTGTGTAAGAGCGGCGTTTGTGTCATGCTACTGGTGAATCTTCTTCTTCTGTTGATACGTCATATAAATAAACTGTTTTGGTCGCGAAGGCCTCGACGTTGCGCGGCAAAGGCGAGTGACAAAGCGCTATATCAGTATCGTGCTGCGTGAGCTGCGGAACGCAAATCCGGGCTCCTTTGCTATTTTTGAGGGCTGCAGACAGGAGGGCGTTCGTACATCTAGAATTTTGTCCTCTTGTTATATGTGATATACTTTTTACGAGCTAAATCAAATCTGACAGGTTGATCTGAATATCTGAGTGTCCATAGAACGAGCACGGTGGACGCGCAATTCGGCAGTCTACCGAGGGTTATTCGGATATTGGGTCAAAAGCAATTGGAGGGAAGATATGAATATCAGATCCCGTAAATAATTAAACATTGTCAAAGCAGTTTTTTGTTAAATACCGGTATGTAGGTTGATTCCACAGCCCCTTTTAAGTCCTATGTTTGGCAGGTGATTGCTGTGTCATTCAGATTTAGATTGACGATCCGGTCACCATTTGACATCCCCTACTTTTTCGTATTAACTCAATACTATGCACTTACTGACATCAATTTATGCGATAACCGGTAAAGTAAGTCGCAATACCGGCACCAACCAGATGCAAACGTCGCAACACCGGCACCAGTCGCAAAACCAGCACCACATCAGCACGGAATTGATGTGTAACACGCTAAAACATCCTATCATATCTTGATCCTTCCATTTCCCAGTCCGCAGTTAGCCACTTAAGACAGTCTGCCCCCCCTCTCGAAGCCACTACCTTCGGCGGAGATGTTCCATTGCTCGACTTCGAACTGAGCGGGGGGGATCTCTTACAGGCCTCTCGCGCAGTCGCGCGATATGCAAAAGGAAGGACAGCAGGGGGCGACGAATAGAAAATGACGGTAAGCCACTAATCTATAGTCTACCTTGTATTTTAACTTTGACAATCGTAACATGTGACTGTGCGTCATTCGTGAATGATTGGGTTAAGTCATGCGCTCTTCGATTCAAACGTATCGCAGCCGAAGGTACCGCAGTTATAAGACCTTACTGATGTGCTAGCTATCGTTGCTGTTCTCACTATATATGAATGACGTGTGTGTGTTAATCAAGAATGTTGGGTGTCGTGTATATGCTCATGCCGATTACTGTTACCTTCATAGTATAGGGGAAGAAGCTACGGCTAGCCACGTGTCCTCGCCACCCTAGGATGGTCGTGCGAGCGCGATCTACGGGCCCTGCGAGAGGTCACTGGCAGAACACGCTACGATACGCGTCGTTGCTGCGGCAAGAGCTGCAAGCGTCTCGCCTGGTGCGAATTCAAGGGGATAAGTGCAATACTATTGTATAGCAGCATGCGATGACTATTTCGACGGCGCCGCCGACCGATTATCATCATACGATCATCGGACATGATCGTGTACCAGGTTTGTCGATCAGGATTAGGCATTAACATTCATCCAGAAGTGTTATCTGTTCAATATTCACAAAGCCGACAATCTCCAACGTTATAAAGTTTTCTTTGATCGAGATGATGACACGAAGAGCTATGAGCTGCAGCTGCAGCTTCAGTTTAGTAACATTGACAAAGATCCTCGCTTGTGGGTTTCGGTTGGAAGTGTGTCGGGCACTGCGGTCGCTGTCGTGACAAATGGCAGCAACATCAATGAATCAAACACATCACCCACTTGAAATTTCTTCGCAGCAAGATTTTTTGTTGTAATGAACAGCGCCAGTTCAGCGGCACCATGAACCGCGCCTAAGGTTGCTGCCCTATCGCCGGACATCTCAATGAAATGATAGTATTTATACTATGTCAATTTTACTCATAGCACCTGAAGACTATTATTATTCAGTCACAGGACCATAAATAGCGTGGTTCACATTTGCTGAAGTGATGCTGGTATTACGATTGGTGCCGGTATTGCGAAGTTTGCATCTGGTTGGTGCCTGTAGCGGATCTACACAGCTCCTTAAGTCAGAGGAAGACTTAGTGCTCAAAGAGCGATATTAGTTCCAAAGAACTAAACTCTATGAGTCAACAAGCGTAAAGCTTAAGGTTCCTGTTCCAGGGGACCGAACAATTCAGTGAATCTACAGCACTTAGTGTGCAAGAGTAGCTATCTCAGGGAGATGTGCTAACTCTTAACGATCAACGATCAAAGATGCCTCGCAAGAAACGTGTCTTAGACAAGATCAAAAGGGGAACTGAACTTTATTTACGTTTAACTCTATAGAATATCTTAATACTAATATTACCTAATCTAGGCACTTATGTCCTAAATGAATATTTTTAAGATCTTTCCTATCTCGTGGATGACACCCGTCAGTCCCTATAAGCCGATAAGATATTCTATGTCTCTTACAGTGGGATACCATCTCGTGTGTCTAAGACACAGGGTACCGAGTACCCTTCGATGTGTAATCCCTTTACAGTGCCGGTATTGCGACTTACTCTAATCGGTACAGCTTGGCCTCGCCAATCGATACTCCCTGCCGAGTCAATTTATGATTACCAACATGGCGGTAGAGACAGGAGCAGTAATCCAGGCTACGCATGTGTCAAGCGGCTACTCGTTTCGGTCGCTTATAGAACGTGGAAATTGTTCCGAATCCCTAATAACATGTTTATGCAGCACGGAGAAGCCTTACGAGAAGCTAAAGGTGGCCCTGAATGGTCAGGTAAGCTGGTCGCAAACGACCGCCAAGTTCGCTCTGTTCCTGGTGGAACTTGAAGCTAATGAAGAAGCTAGTGGCTACACTTTCTTAGCACATTTCAAGGCAATGGTGTACCAGAAGAAAGTCAGTCGCTCGCAGTCGACGGGATGGTACTTGGGTGCGACAGAGTCGGGGCTTCTTGGAGATGCCGGCAAAGGGCACGAGAGTTTATTTCAGCTAACGGTTATATCACCTCGAGCAGCTTTCGTGATGGATACAGCACGCTCAATGGTACCATCATCGAGGCACTTATCGATACTATGTGAATCCCAGCGACAGTCGTTCATGCAAAATGGATACCTGCAGATCCGCGGGGCTGTTGCACTGCCCCTAGTTAAAGCTGCGTTGAAGCGCATCAACCATGATCTTGGCATCCCTAGACGGCTGATTGAAGGTGGAGTAGAAGGGAGCGTCAAGTTGGCAGGTGACACGTCCAACGGCGATGCAATTCTAGATATGTACTACCTCTCCGATGTCCGCAAATATGTGGAAGCTATTGTCGGTGTTGACCAAGTCGTGGCTCCTCAAGGAGCACAAATCGCTTTGCGATTTCCAGATCTTGGTGAACCGCGAGAGCCCTTGGGTACAGAATGGCACACGGACGGCATGCGGCAGGGTCGACGACATCCGTTTAGTTTGCTGGCGGGTGTCGCTCTTTCTAATGTAGCGGAGCCGCTTTGTGGTAACTTCACTGTTTTTCCTGGGTCGCATGCGTTCCTCCACAACCGTCTTGCTGCTAACGGTAAGCTGGATGATCATGACGATGAGTGTTATAAAGCAGACAGTGTGTGGGGAAACGGCACACTACCCGACCTGGGTATACCGGTACAACTCCTCGCTGGACGTGGCGATTTGGTGCTGGCACACCCCGACCTTGCCCACCGAGGTGGTCTTAACTTCTCTCCGGACATTCGCTATCAAGTGTACTTTCGGATCAGGCATAAAGCGCTAGATGATCTGCAGGAAGCGTGCATCTCAGACCTTTGGGCGGATCTGGAAGGACTGAGCTCAGACAAACAGATTTCTATTAACCGAGGTGCTTAGAACTTGAAAACGCGACAATACAAAAAATGGGGAGAGGGAAGGCAGCTCGGACTCACGAATCAATGCAGCGTCATACTATACGACCAGGCTGCTGCTCCTTCGACAATGGCGATTGTTTTTGCTGGAACCCACTGGATGCGGCGACTGGATACACTGTGGTCGACGGCACACTGTTATTCGGGTAGATATTTGCCATATTGTCGCTGCTAGCAGCGGCAAGATCGGTCGACCGCGACAACGCACTAGATGTGGCTGCCGGTAGTACGGCTCCAGCTGCCGGTCCGCTCGTTGATGCCAGAATGTCCTGGAAGGTCATTTTTCGCCGACGAGCATTCGCAAACTGGCCCATGTCGAGTGTGCGCGATCTGCTGTCGCGCGGCTGGCCCATAGTGGGTCCATTGCATGTGACAATAGGTGGTGGTCGGCTCATTAAACTCCGGCTAGCAAGCGAAGGCAAAGCACTGTCAGCACTCTGAACTTGAGATTCGATGCCTGCACTGCTGGATGACGAGGGAGGAAGCAAGTACGGGCTTGAGCTGATCGTCATCGAACGCATGCGTGGCACCTCGTGACGTGGGCGGTTCAACGTAGCTGACAGGAACGTTGCAAATCGGCTATCGCCAACCTCTCGACGCACTGGCGGCGGAGGGAACTGCGGGTTTCCCACTGACGGAATGGATGATCGCAACGAGCCGGAAACGGTCTGCTGCGGAGGAAACATGGGGTTTTCACTAGTCGGAATCGATCGCCGCTCACCGTACACAGCAGGTTTGAGTGGAAACAATGAATGTCCAGCAGACAGAATAGAAGGACCTCGAACACCCATTTGCTCACGAAGACTCGTCACCCACTCGTCCACTTGTGACACGTCAAGCCCCGTATCTCTTGCGATCTGCGATCGCTCAGTGTCATTCGGATACGAATACTCGCGTTGTGCGTTTGCGTTCACCCACTCCTGCAAAATCTTGTGCCCGCGCGGTGACAGACTATTGCGAGGAGCACATCCGGCACGGCTACGCTCCACTTCTCGCTCCCGAATTCGTTCAGCCTCCATATAATCATCAATCTCGGTCCTTGCTGGCGCCTCCGACATGGAGCGCATCGCTCGCACCGGGTACATGGGTGCATCTACCGGTATGGCCTGCGGTCGCGCACACCGATCAAATGCTGCTGCTGCCAAGTGAGGAGGCGCACCCAAGCTCCCCACATCAAAAGAGTGCCGCACCGACGAACGAGGAACATAGCTACTCTCTGCGTACTGCTGACAAAGTCCAGAGCCAGGAAACTCGCGCACCGCCGTGTGATTAAAGTCCACTGCCGACTGCATCTGACGCGAATGTTCACGCCGCATCATGGGTTTCCAAATTCGTTTCCGTGCGTTTGTAAACCAGTTCGTGAGCTGCTTCATGCTAATGCCCGTCTTTTTAAGCAGCACTTGCTTGTCCTAGCACCGGCAAAACAAGCCACACAAACAGCACCATCCAGTAACAATTAGTGTCAGCCACACACGTGTACAAAAAAAACTTGTTGCATGTACCTCGTCCGTCGGGTACGGGTGCTTCACGTGCTCCCGAGACAGCATCCAGCCCTTGAGGATGGCTACAGTGTGCGGTGGCAGCTCACGACGCGACTTCTTGGACGGCTGCTGTTTGTCACTTGCTTCGGCGCTTCCATCGGCGTCGAAGTGATCATTGGGACTCGCAGGCTCTTTGCGCTTCCGGTCTGCAATAGGAAGCAACGAGGTCGCGATATGGCTGTATCTGCTGTTACTGGAGACCCCGAGTCCTTTCGACGTGGCGACAGTCGATTCCGTCACATCCGTAGATACCGAGGCAGTGGCCGAAATGTCGACCGAAGGTGATCCGAGCGGATACACGTACGACTTGACTCGATCTGCACTCTGCTGCTGGGTCGTCATCATGATGTTGGGGAGAGCGAGTGGATGGCGTCGTTCTCTTGTGGTCGGCGGTGGGTATCACAGACTGGTGTGGTCTTAATAAAGAGAGAGGTCCTTCGGCAGTGCCTCAAACCTGGTGTTGCAGCCTGTGGAGGCGCTCGCTCGCTTGAAACGTTGAAACTGCGTGGCCACTGCTGGCGTGTATGTGTAAAAGTGTACCTCGGAGTGGACTAGCGCCAAGTGAGTGATAGACTTGGACTGACAGAGAATTCTCCCGGCGCAACCCAGCTGACCGGACAGATTTTCACTGCCCAACCCCTGTCGTCGGACTTGCGACGGACGATACCTTTGCTATGTCATCTCGTATTAAATATAGCAGGGACACTAGGTTTGAAATTTCTACAGCAGGTGCCAGTGCTCAAGTTGTGGCGGAACGTCTGTTCGTCTCCTATCAGTAATTAGAGTTCAAAACTTTCAATCAAAATCGTTTGTCATAGTCGTCGTTCGAATCAGACTTGCAGAACAGCCATTCGCGCGACAACGCGGTCAAGTTGTCAGCGCCGCTTCCCGACAGTTGACCGGAACTCAGTATGGTCGCGGCCATCAGCCTTTACAGCTGCTGCCGTGGCGGACAACAAAACGGCAGAGCCGTCTGCGATTAGGGGTGTCTCGGATACGCTTGCTTCAAGCTTAACGAGACCAAACTATTGCTTCGTCATCACTCGTTGTGCATCTCACGTAAGTGTTCGGAAGTCAACCGGTCACCTCGCGACGTCTGTGGGAGATGTAGCAAGCGTTGCACCTTTGTGGGTGTGAGTCACGATTGTCGATGGCTTCATGCGCTATTATTGCATAGACAAGTAGTTCATTAGTAATAGAAGAAAAGAATACGAAGTGTTTCTTCATGGATAGTGTACGCGCTGGAGCCCATGTCGCTGGAAACTTCACTTATTAATTGGCCGGAATACTTGCAGCTTATTAGTCAGACGGCACTGGCTCAAAACTAAATTTTGCAGCGAGGCTCCTGCGTCCGGCAAGTCGTCAGTGATATTGTAGTTTGCAGCAATTATAGATCCTTCTAAAGGAGCTATCGATCATCAGTGATCAAATTCGCTCAACCGAATCCTGGATTGCAAAGATGTCAGCTGTCAATCTCAGCACTTCAACGTTCCATAGGGCACTAGGCTGAACCAAAGGAGGTAGGGATGAGATCGTGCTTGCGTGAGGAACACACGTTTCCATTCAGTCAATTAAATGGTAAATTCTGTCTCATGAAGCAGGACGTGGGCCAGTGTAGTATAGTTCGAATATAAGTACTTTGCATAGACACGTTGCAATATGAGCAATTATAGCCACACGCATCAGCTCATCTTGATGTCTCCTCCACAAAGTGCAGACTAATATTCGATTACTCATATTACACAACAGAAAACAAAATGGTGTGAGATAAAGAATAGTGTCCACAAGCAAAGTGTCACGAAGGCGACAGCTTAGGCTCCGATCGCCCATTCACGCTGGAAAGCACTCCACCGATAAGGATTAAGTGAAGGCGTGGAATACGTGCGTATTCTTTCGCAAAACACTGTCGAACATACGAACGTGCGCTGTGAAAGGTGAAGTCGCGTTATCGTGGGGATAAATTTGGATGCCGCAGCGGATCAGAACTATACTACACTGGCCCACGTCCTGCTTCAGGAGACAGAATTTACCATTTAATTGACTGAATGGAAACGTGTGTTCGGCAATTTTCTATCAGATGCACGCCCAGCAATTTCTACGACCCTAACATCGCAGTCCAGTGCTACGTACCAGCAGATCTTCACAATTAGTAGCCACGAAATCTTGGCGATTACAACGAAAGGAGGCAATATAGGAAGCAGTAGAAGTTGCATAGGACACAGATACGACACAGTAAGAAGGAGCTTTAATGAACGAAATACAATCTCCCTTTTCTATAGATCACAGTGGATGTTTGTATCGTGTCCATCGCTTCCGAGTCAGTCGCAACTATCGCTAGTGTACTATTGGTGCTATTGCACTGCGTTCTCGCATCAAAGCTAACCCACCACAAACACTTACCGTACCTTGATCTTTCGTGTCGACCGTGGTAAAGGGAGCCAAGGCAGCAGCTTCTAGTTTGTATTCTTCTGCTTTCTCTTGCTAATAGAGAAAGCAAATGAAGCTTCTCCACGATCGCACTCATAATAGGTTCTTTATTTCTCTATCTGTTGCTTAAAATGACTCTTTGTGACAGTCTGAATCCTTTTTTTAAACCAAACATTATTAACACACACACAGATAAGTACGATTTAAAAAGTTCGGGATTCATCTTACGCACAGTCACTACTATTAGTGACTGCGCAACCATAAATTCTTTTTGACAAGACGATAGACAACCTTTATGTGCTCTGACAAACCCAACATTTGGAATCGAAGAATGTGACGTCATATGAACGCAGAAATTACATGGCATTAGCGCTAGAGAAGCCTTTCCGTCATGCACTCCAAAGGCTCAGCGCAATAGCTAGGAAGAAGCATACAATGATTACAAAGAGTTAGTATGATGCTTTCTCGTTCGACTTTAGACGATGATGCAGATAGGAAGAAGTTATGTTGCCAGGAAAAAAAGATTTGATTCGCCGAGAACTTGTCTCGAGGAGATCATGATTGTTTCTGATGCTACACGGCTGAGAGTCTTGCAAAAATGTAAATCGTAAAATTCGAAATGAGTGATGCCATTCCGTCGTTCCCCCATGACGAAATGGCATCACCCTTCTTAAAGCTTACGAGTTGTGCATCACAGCTTTTTATGATACAAAACTCGTAAACTTTGATGACTTGAACGGGGTGTCGGTGTCGAACGGTTTGCAATGCAGGGGTCAATATGTATTAGATCAATTGGTTGCGTGTTTCTAACGAACTCTCACGAAAAGAAGCAAAAACCGAGTACATTCCCATTTCGATTGTGGACACAGAGTACGAGGCGAACGAGGGAACATGTAACGCTCAACTGAGTACTCGGGTAATCAAGTTACAATTACGATAGTGATCCATGATGAAAGTGCTGGTGACTTGTCAGTGTAGTGCTATTAGCAGTGCCTAGAGACCGAGGAATGCTACTGTATTGGTTGTACAATCCATTGCATTTCATACATGCTTTCCACATTGTGTAGTACGTGTCGTGACAATCCTTGATTTGATGACGGACAATTTAAACAGGTTTCGTTAATTTATTTACGAAACCTGTTTAAATTGTCCGTCATCATTGACTCTATGTGTATATCCTTGATTGGGTGACGGATGCAACGATCAAGTCGTCTACAGTCTACAAACTTTAAGCTACAACATGTACAAGTCAGACTCAAAGTGATCAAGCTTACAAAGATCGCATCAAATGAGGCGCATGGAACGATGCAGTATCGGTATCGTAGTGCTAAAACCTTATTATACAACTGAAATTTTCACGAGTATCCGGAACCAAAACGCGTAGAGTATGTAAAGTACTATTGTCTGTTCAGTGTTTCATTCCCGGTTACCGCAGAATGGAAAGGCCTTTGCCGAATGTGTCATGGCATGTAAAATTGCACCTGTAGCACCAGACTTATGCCGTGTAGCATTTAAATAGCGCTTGCCGCAACTATTGCATTGTTCAAGTTTGTACTCTGTTCGTCGTAGTGAGTGCACCACCGCGAAACTTATGCTGTATCCTGGACAACTTACATTCTTTCGTTTTAGGTTCAGCTGAAACACTTAGTCATCATAAAGTCTCGTACTGTAATGCCCTATACAGCGCGGGTCTTTACATCCCGGGCAGCTTGCTACTGTATCTAGTGGTTGGCTCGCCCTGGCTGTCGCGTGGCTTTTAGTGCTACGCCAACGACAAATTCACATCTCCTAGCAGAACCTGGAAGTTAGGCAGGTCTGACACGCAGACTTTACAGTCAAAAATAGATGTACACATCGTTGACATGCTGCTTGTAGTGGTGACAAATACCTGTATAATAAAATGACGACGTTTGTCGCTGAAGCACGTGTCTTCAAAGCGCGGCTATGAAGCGTAAAGTGTACACACATTTGAGTCGTCGTGAGTGGCATTCTGCAACAAGCAGCAAGCGACCATACGTATACAGGAGCCGCACTCGCATCACATTTTCGGCGAGGTAAACGACAAATTCTCGAATTAGGCGCTACCTCATCGTGGGAGTCTTCGCTTTAGTCTACTCAGTTGGAATGCTAAATCACTGCCACTCTGAATGACATCTCAGTACTCCATAGTTTCTGTATGCCACTATCATCGGCACGCACCAAAGCCTGACGCTCGTAGCAGACAGCGAGGATCTATACTGCAGTTTTGCTCGAAGTGGTTATAGCTAACACATTGGCAAGATGTCGACCGATCCGGTGTACAATACCAAACAGACCTTTTTGCACATTGCAAAAGAGTACGCTTCACTGCACGCGTTTGGAATCAGAGTGCTGGGAACGATAAGGAACTGTCACAGTGATTGAACTTGATGGCTCATTGGTGATCGCTATGCTTCCTTTTTGTGGCTACGAGCGCGAAGTTTAATGCATTGGCGCTCGAAGGAGACCACAAAGGCTTACTACCGTCTCGACCCTTTTGAGTGATAAAAGGTGATACGAAAGCAGCTGCATCGAATGCTATCGTGAAAGGCGGTACAGATTGGGACAATCAAAAACGAGCTATTGTAGATCTACGCCAATATTCACCGGGCTCTATCGCATCAAGAAGTTAAACGAGTTATATCTGTTGCACGCCTGGAATGCAGTTATGCACAAAGTTCATCATTGATCTATTGCTTGCACTTCTTCTTAGCGGCGAGGGCAGTGCTTGGAAACCAGCAAGACACCGACTGGAATACGCCGCAGAGCGCTCAAATTTCTGCGATTGTGCCCCCTGCATATTCTAGCTTGGAATCACTCGTGCAGAGTGCGTCAGCCTTAAACTGGTCGTATTCATATAAAAAACTACAGAGTCGAGGTAAGGTATACGCGGAACTATGATGGAAAGCAGATCATCGTTCACATAGCTGGTCAGCATGTTGCTGGTCATCACGTTGAGAGGTTGTTGTAAGCGCACTCGGTGAAGTAAAGCATCCAAAAGCGGCCCAAGACGAGCAGCGAGTCGAAAACTGATCGGCATGAACGTCTATCCTAACATGAATGTCAATCCTTACAGTTGACACAGCGTCTCAACTGCCCATTTTACGCGTGTATCAAATTTGCAGAAAATTGTACTCAACCTTCCAACACATGAGTATTTGTAGCGAGCAAGTCGTGAGATTATTGTGTGCGTCAGGTAGTCCGACCACTTATCGATGTGTGAGGATCTCTAAAGTCGTAAGTGTTCGAAAGAGCTCATGCAAAGATCGTATGTGAGATCTGATCGCTGGACAGCTTCACACATCGAAGTGGGAACAGCCTTCGAATAGACGGTTAGTTACGTTATACCGCAATTGTGCTCCTACTCTTCATTTGGGTCATGAGAAGTTTACCTAGTCATCTTCCTACTAATTAAACAACTGGTTCGCATGCACAAGGAATCGCTAAGAAAAAGAGGTGTCAGCTGGTCTGTCCGGGTTTGGCGCTTGGAATGGGGACGTAGAAGATTGATTACTATTGTCTAGTTGAATCGAGCTAATTCTTCTTTCTTGCCAGAACGAGTACCTGATGATGATAAAATGCGCGGCCAAACAGCTTTGTAGTGCTGCTGGAACCAAAACTGAAGCAGCACCGACATAGCTGGTTCCTTTACAAGTTACGAATGCTTCGAGACGTGCTCAGAGGAGAATCTGCTGAAGGTTTACAATGTTCAGTAAACCAAGATGACTTCCGCCACGCCACGACGGAGTCACGTGTAGGATCTATAAAGCATTTGCGCAGATTTAGGGCCTTAACGATAAGGTGAAAGGTATGGTATATACTGAAGTGAAAGGCTACAGCAGAAAGATGACATATGAAACGGGGTGCCTCCGTTACATGATAATTTACATAAGGTAAATATCAAGTACGAATATTGCGTTAGGACAAACACAATATTCTCACAATATTATCTTAATAGATAATATTGCCCCGTAGATGTAACATACTGTTCATTGGTTGATATAGGATCAATATATCAACCAATAAAGTCTATCCACGACAGAAGCACGCAACGAGTGGCGCGCAGATAGTTATAATACATGTTTGTATTTAGGCATAGTTAAATGAAGTCAAATAGGGATTTATTAAAAGGATTAACTATACTAAATACAGTTCTACTTTTTACCTTTACTGAGTACTCTTACTCCGTATTGCAATCTTCCTCTGCACGTACGTGTACGTGAGGTAGTCGGAAGCACACGCCCTTGCACTGTCAGCAGTGCAAGGTTTATTCAGTTACTTGAATAAAGTGTGCCCCGTTACACCTGGTAGCACTTCGTAGTCCGTTCAGCGACCATGAACATGTTGGACGATAAGGGGGATGATTTTCATCCCACGCATGAAAGCAGCTCCCATTTGAGTCAAATCGAATGGGATGCCGTCGAACGCTTGAGTTCGACGATAGGGCAAGAAGCCGTTGGCGCACTGCTACCCGCCCTGGGGCCAAACGGCCAGCACGCCACCATCGCTAAGCTCATTCAGAATGAACTTGACGTCGAGAGGGGAAAGGTAACCTTGCTTCACCAACAAGGTTCTAAACATACAGAGCTGTTGAGAGAACATAGTGCTCAACAGCTTGAACTATTGAGACAGCAGCAGGCCACTGCTACCGGGTCGACGTATACACGTCGACCCGAGACTCTAAAGATTGACATAAAAAAAATACAAAGGAGACGATGAAGACTCTCTGTTAAGATGGTTCGTGGAACTAGACGATGCCATAAAGGCTCGCCATACCGCCGATGAGGAAATGCAGATTAAATTTGCTCAATCGAACTTGGCAGGGCGTGAAAAGACGTGGACCTTGGGCCTTAAGTTACACGATCCATATGTCTTTGAGTCGTTGGAAGCCTTCAAGTCCTTGCTAAGGCAAACTATTGAGCCGCCGCGAGCGGAGTTCAGGGCTCGCTCTGAACTCCTGAGAATCAAGCAAAGTGAATGTGACGTACACTCTTAAATTCAGTACATACGTCACCTTACCAGTTACATAACAGTCGACCCACTGAACCAACAAACATTTATTACGTTGTTCATACGTTGTTCACTGATGGTCCTGTTAAAACCTACCTGTTCCAATTGGAGTTCAACACCCTAGAAGAGGCAATAAGGGTTGCGGAACAGGAGGACTTCAGCGTGAAACAGGCTCACGCGAATTCTAATTCCTATCGTCCATTGAGACGACAGGAAAATGGAGGTCCAGAACCAATGGACCTCTGTCACGCGGGGAGCGAGAGCTCTCGTGTTAACAACTACAAGAAATTGCAAAAATGCAATAGATTTCAAAAGACAAGGCATTATGCATATGAATGCAGTGCCCCGAGCGCGGTACCACGTACCGAAGGAAACAACAACCGCCAAGTGGCCAAACGAGGTCCGAGGCGTGGGTCCAACGTTGTTGCAAAAACGCAACAACGTAACGGACAGCCAAAAAACGGTCAGGGTCAGTAGGTGTGGAGCACCCTACCCTACTAGATCCAGCAACGTCAAGTGAGTTTGCAGGCCTCTTGACGAGAATTTCTCCCAACACTCAGTCATTGTGTGTTGCTGCTTCTGGTAATGAGGTTTTCCTCATTACCTTGAATCTCGAAGTGACACAAAACATGTCGCTTCGAGCCCTAGGCGATTGTGGGGCGTCGAAAAACTATGTAAAACGACAATCGCTAGACAAAAGATAGCTCGAATATATCGAGCGCGAGTTCCCTCCAACGAGGATGACGGTGCGCCTCGCGACAGGCGCATCTGTGACAGTGATGAAACGTGTAGTGGGTATTACCTATACACTAAAGGGAGTCCAGATATAATGATGACTTCATCATATTGGACTTGGATGACAAATTTGGTGTTATTCTTGGACTGCCGTGGCTCAGAAGATAGGAGCCACAAGTCAGCTGGCATCGACGAACAGTCGATATGCCAGTCACTTGTTCATAAGATGGCCATCTGATGAACGCCATGGAGCGCCCACTAACATGTGGGTGTACTACGAGCGAGTGCGATGGCCTCGCGTGTGGTTCGATCGTTAGGACGACTGCACATGGCCATAGAGTGGCTGATCGCCACACCATGAAGCCAGATTCCGGCGACTGCATTGAGATGCAGGTCGCGCCGAAGGGCCGCCACCCAAATAAGTCGAGTGGACTGGGGCATGGGTGTCCTCCAAACGGACAACACCCAAGTGACAACGAACCGATTGCCAATGATTGGCAATACGATGATCTTAGTGAGATTGGAGAATCGCACGTATAAGACCTGGCCGCGGTAGCGCAACCACCGCCAGAGGATAACGAGGGAGCAATTCCACTCGTGTCATTTTATGATATAGCCCAAGAGGCTAGTGAGGGAATAAGACCCCAACCAACTGTGGAAATAAGTTCCCAGGAGACAACAGAGACATTAAATGTCCTAGTCAATGACAGATCAATTATAGGAACTTGCCAACTTGATCTGATCGCGCCTCCGAAGACAGCTTCGAGATCATTCAATTTCCCACGCTCGAACAGATAGGTTCTTGCGTGATCTGCGTAGTGGCAAAGTCAAGCAGATTTGCGTACTCGTCGCGGAAGATGAGTACGTAACCGATATTCGGTCCGCAATGGCATTCGATGAGAACGAAAGGGTTCTCAGTAGCTCATCAATGGACGAGAGTGTCCTTGATGAGAAGACTCGGATTAAGCGATATACATCCCAATCGTGGGAATCGCTCAAGACAAATCCTCTACGACGATTTGACGGAATTCAGAGATGTGTTCCCAGAAACAGTGCCGTGCGAGCTACCCAAGGATAAGGGTACTCGTCACGAGATAGACTTGAAACCAGAGTCAAAGTACTGTGTCATGAAGCAATGACCACTGCCTCGTGAACAAGTACTAGCGATTGACAAATTCTTTGCCGATCGCTTGGCAGAGGGCCATGTGAGGGAATCTACTTCCCCATATAGCTCTCCGACCTTCTGTGTCCAAAAGGCCACAGGAGGATGGCGGATATTTCACGCATTCAACAAGTTAAATGCTGCCACCGTACCGGCTCAAACGCCGATACCAAGAAAGGATGTCATTATAGATGGTATGGCAAGGAGTACCATCTTTTCATCGATGGATCTGATGGACGGGTTCTATCAGATCCTTATGCTTGAAAGGGAAATCCCTTACACAGCAGTGAGCACCCCAAGCGGAATTCTTTGGGAGTGGCTAGTAATGCCACAGGGATTAAGTAATGCCCCTGCTACGTTCAACAGATGTGTTACGAATCTGTTGAGATCTGTGCGAGAATTCGCACCCAGCTATTTCGATGACGTGTTCGTCCATAGCCGGGCTATGGATGGACAGACGGATTTGATAGTCCATCGACTCCACGTACGGAAAGTTCTTACACTGATGCGTGAGCATAAGTTGTATGCCAACCTCAAGAAGTGTATATTTGCTGCAAGAGAAATACCACTTCTTCGATGCATCGTAGGTAAGCACGGCGTCCGGCCCGATCCGGAAAAGATCAAGGCGATCACTGACTGGCCGGTGCCTACCGACATAAAAGGACTTCGAAAGTTCCTTGGACTAGCGGCGTATTTGCACAAATACTCGCACAATTACGACGAGATGACTGTTCATCTCTCTTTATTGAAAAAGAACGAGAAGTGGTCATGGAGTGCTGATTGCCAGCGCTCTTTCGAATGTATCAAGCAAAGCTTGATACGCTTGCCAGTTTTGGCGATTGCAGACCAAGACAGACCATTTCATGTGGTCTGCGATGCAAGTGATTTTTCCATCGGATGTGCACTAATGCAGTACGACACAGACGATGCTGAGCGTGTCGTCTTCTATCGGTCACGTCAGCTGCAACCGGCTGAACGTAACTACCCAGTCCATGAAAAGGAACTCCTTGCCATGAAGTATGCTTTGGCGAAATTGAGGGTCTACCTACTAGGTGATAGACCCTTCATCGTCTACACGGACCATGCGTCCTTACGCACGGCCGTTAACAGTCCACACCTCTCGCAACGAATGGAAAGGTGGCTTTCGTTCTTCGCGGAGTATAACTTCTCCGTGGAATATAAGTCAGGACGACTGAATGTCGTCGCTGATGCTCTGTCACGCCGGCCCGATTTCGAACCGGCTGCGCAACCCGACACTGGTCCGACCACTGTCGCGGTGTTGACGTCGAGTGTCCCATCGTCAACCTTACTAGAAGACATGCGCAAGGCGTACGATCCGGCGATGGTTCGTTTGATGGAACATCTCTCGCAACTATCCCTTCAATCCCTTAAAAGGTTTCCCCCAGTATATCGATCCTCCACGGATTGATATACAGTCCACAATGGCTTACTGAAGTATACAGCCGTTGCCGGCGACACGCCTCGTGTCGTCATACGGGACCATGGTGACCTGCAACTGCGCATCATGTATGAGTACCACGATGCACCTACTGGTGGACATCGTGGTCGAGAGAAGACATATCTCACAAGTTAGTCGCGACTTTTTTACTGGCCCCGCCAGTATCAGTTCGTGCGAAAGTACGTCCGCGCATGCGAAGTTTGTCAACGAGTGAAGTCAGGTCCTTCACTTCATGCGCCTTTGCAACCCTTGCCCATTCCGTCAGAATGCTGGGAATCAGTCTCAATGGACTTTGTCTTTGGATTCCCCGCAGACCCACACAAGAATACAGGTATTCTTGTGTTCGTTGATAGATTCAGTTAAATGGTACACCTGGTCGCTGTACCTGAATCTATCAATGCATCGGCATGTGCTCATGTTTTTATTGACACGATCTTTCGTCTTCATGGGTTGCCTCGTGAACTCGTCTCCGACCTAGATCCACGGTTCACTGCTGAATTCTGGCGATCGGTGTTCAAAACACTCGGAACGCGCCTTCAGATGTCGACCTCTGACCACCCTGAAACAGATGGTCAGACAGAATGTGCAAACCGCGTTCTTGAGGAAATCCTTCGGGGTTATGTCCATTCGTTTACGAATTGGAGCGAATTCTTGCCAACGGTGGAATTCGCCATCAACAACTCGGTGCATGCATCGACGACGCATACACCGTTCTTCGTGAATGGCTTGCGCCACCCACGACTATCCACCTGCTTAGAGTATAACCCTAGTTTGAGGGGGGGAGGGACTCATTCGAGCGAACGCCAACTCGGCTCTCACTCATCACGCACTGACCACGAGGTCACTACTTATGACGCCGGTGTCGATCACATCGACTTCGGTGAAGAAGAGGAAAGTAAGAACGAGGATACTCTTACTAACCCGGTCACTGATCTTGCCGCAGTGCGCTCCAAGCGCACTACAGCCAAAGACAGCGAGCCAGCAGATGAATTCATACTGAATCGCGAAACGGTTCTCCGTTTCGTGCAAGATTCCATTGCAGAAGCAGCGGACCGACAAAAGGAAACGTAGACAAGAATGGAAGGGCAAATGTTCTTTCATTCAACGAAGGTGACCTAGTCCACTATCTACGGTTACCTCGACACAGAGTGACTAACGTGGGTAGTAACAAGTTACTACCCAAGTTCATTGGTACACTTCGTGTGCTGCGCCGCTTAGGCAACGCACACACGATTGAACTTCCACGTAAGATGCGCACGCATCCTACGTTCTACGTCGGTTACCTTAGACCTTATCACCAGTACGGGACTTCTTCCGGTGAAGAAATCCCTTGCGCTCAAGCATCTCCAAGAATACTTGCGCTGGCGGTGCTGACTGAAGTTCGGATATCTCCCCGCGAAGCCGAGAGATATCCTGACGAGCTTCCACTAGCTCGTCGCGAAAAGAACGCTGATTCCGCTCGTTCTCAAGCTGAGCAAACGCAAAATCGGATTGATCTCTCTCCCGCTCCGAGGAGAGACGCGTCACATTGTCGACCAGACCCAAACGTCTGCTCCTCTCGTGCTCGAGATCCTCGCGCAACTCACACGTTACGCGCTCGAGCTGGCTCACAGTATCAGATTGAACCTGCAAACCCGTCTGAGAACGTGTTTCCTCCTCCGCCTCATGCATTGATTGATGCGCGCGGTGGCCAACGCTTCCTCGTGGAACGCTTGTTGAACCACCACGATGAGAAGGGACGTCGGACGAGTTACCTCGTCCGGTGGCGCGGGTATCCACCCTCGGCAGATAGTTTGGAGCCTCGCTCTCAACTGCTGGTTGATGTTTTGGGCCTTGTCGAGCAGTATGACAAGGCACATCCGATGCCGAAGAAGGCCCATCGGGGAACGAACGTCCAGCGCGCTTGTAGAGAGATTGCAAATTAGCTATTCCCTCGTACATCTCTTGAGTGACACGTACCCTCCACCAGGGGTCAGTCATCGAGTAGGCTTCCTTTGGAGCTCGTGCCAAGTTGTTCACACAACTTTGGCACGCATCACCCCAAGAGAGGCATGATAGTCTGGCCTCTCTTGATAACCGATGTAGTTTGAAACGTGCACCGGTAGAGGTCCGTTTCTCAAACCGTTTTCGAGCTAGCAATAGCTTTTCTAGCCAGGCATCATGTTCAATCTCACCAACGTTGTGGATGAAAGCGTTTCATGCCTGAACCAAAGAGGGACCATGAAGCTTGTGATTCCCACTGTACCATCGATGCTTAAATAGAGAATCGATGAAGAAATCATGTTCAGTGCGAAAGTTACTCGCACTAGGATCAAGCTTATGAAGCTTTGATGAATCGAATAATTTTATTCGATAACGATCACTCGTCGTGTCAGACAGACGATCCAACACTCTCTGAGGAGGTAGCCACGGCTTCTTCTCAGGAGCAACACGCAAGATGTTGCAATCCACAGTCTCTTGTCTGGTGTCAATAGAAGTACCGACACCAGGATCATCCCGATCACCCGGACTCTGATGCATGATTGCATCACCGTCAAGATCGTTCCGATGGCCAAAGTCATGCTTTTCTCGCTTTCAGCCGAACGACCCCAACTCGGAGACGGAGGGTCGGACTCGTCGGACGATCCGAAGATGTCACGACGATTTGCAAGGCTTAAAGCGCTTCGGGAAGACGACTTAGTCGGATCCGGTTTAGCCAACTCTGACTCTTCCTTGGCTTTCGCCTCCTTCGAGTCGGTCTCACCGTCAGACTCGCCAGAGTATATGAGCTCAAGCTCGTAATCTCCGATGTCACATAATATTGCCCCGTAGATGTAACATACTGTTCATTGGTTGATATAGGATCAATATATCAACCAATAAAGTCTATCCACGACAGAAGCACGCAACGAGTGGCGCGCAGATAGTTATAATACATGTTTGTATTTAGGCATAGTTAAATGAAGTCAAATAGGGATTTATTAAAAGGATTAACTATACTAAATACAGTTCTACTTTTTACCTTTACTGAGTACTCTAACTCCGTATTGCAATCTTCCTCTGCACGTACGTGTACGTGAGGTAGTCGGAAGCACACGCCCTTGCACTGTCAGCAGTGCAAGGTTTATTCAGTTACTTGAATAAGGTGTGCCCCGTTACGCTTCACAAGACGAAAGGATTGACTCAGTGCAGTATCATTATCCACACTAGTTACATTCACATGGAACAACCCTCAACGCTGATCGTTGTTCCCAGCACGGGATACCATCGGCTTTTTATCGTCCATCACCGGTCAGCATCGACATACCGATTCGACCATCGCCGTACATAAAGCTGCCTTAAGCAGAAGTCGGTAAAACGCGAACGACTGTCAAAATGTTGCCGCTCAGGACCTTCTCTAATGGAACAATCCGTTGTTATCGAATGCTGGTTCCTTCTGCGCTAGAAACTAGCACCATATCCGATTCGACATGTGGCTCCATCAACTTGCCCAATGCTGCTGATGTTTCATCTTTCACAACCTATTTAGTAACTTGACCAATATCACGAACGAAAGCAGCATCGTCGAAGTCAGAAGCATATCAAGATGGCAACACCTGAGCCTATAAGTGCATAAGACGCTCAGAAGCCCGTAAAAGTATGACATGTTTGACGCCCATCGATAACAAGAATGACCTGCATTTGGTTCTTTACCCCTTCACACGCGTCGACGGGTAAACGATGTGCAGCGTAGAACTGGACTGGAGTGGCAGAAATTGCCAAGATCATGGTTTACCACAAACTACCCGGAAGAACCGTCGACGACATGCTATACTCAGTAGACGCGATGTTGTCAAACTCCATCATGATCACGAGGGCTGGGGTCGTAAAGGAGCACCGATACATAAACGTCGACGCAATGTTGTGCGATCTCTTTGGCGCGCTGATTTCCACGCACTTTCTGAACCTCTCCCCCGGACAAGTGCGAGGCGTCGTTTCCGATATCTGCGATAGTTTCAACAAGCGCTAGTGCTCCGACCACGCGCTTGTCAAACCGGACCGATGCTTACCCCGTTGAGAAGCTAACCGTAACTATAATGACGCCGTCTAGCTGTGTCAGAGCGTTATGGACTGAGCAAGTGCACGAGTTACAAGACGTGACTTCTCTGCGGCTATTATATCTGAGCCAATTGTAGCGCTTCGTCGTTTGCAGCTGTAGACGACGCTCTATCCAACTTTGCATTGGTGTCAAACACACAGTCCTTGGAAACGACAGACACTTCATGTACATTTGGCACTACAGCATGGGCGAAGTCGTCATCACTAACCCATTCGTCAAGGTCTTCATTAAAAGTTGCTCTCTTTGCAGCAAAACCCACAGACGCCGATACAACACTCTCGTGGTACAATTAGGAACACGACGCGGTCCTCTTCATGCCAAAAATGGAAAGAGGTCCCACTTGATACGTTCAGCTCAATGGCCAGATTGGGACGTACGTACTAATAAGGAGTCAAGTGTGCAGAATTTGTGGCCACTTTAATCTTCCACGGACACGAACGTCGTCAACTCTCGAGGTTTTAAGGACTATTTGTAGCAAATTACGATGTAGGTGGCTGACACATTAGAAGGCACGCCAATAAAGTTCATTTAAACAACACTACTGAAAAGCATAGCCTGCTGACACAGCTTGTGACGAATTATTTTGGGTGCCCGAGATTATCGGCAAATCTGAAAAATTCCAGCGGGGAATTCCGTTTCCGTCTGACTGAAGATGCATAATGAGAGTGTAGGCAGAGTAGGCGTGCTCTTCATATGTTGCAACGGGGCACACCTTATTCAAGTAACTGAATAAACCTTGCACTGCTGACAGTGCAAGGGCGTGTGCTTCCGACTACCTCACGTACATGTACGTGCAGAGGAAGATTGCAATACGGAGTAAGAGTACTCAGTAAAGGTAAAAAGTAGAACTGTATTTAGTATAGTTAATCCTTTTAATAAATCCCTATTTGACTTCATTTAACTATGCCTAAATACAAACATGTATTATAACTATCTGCGCGCCACTCGTTGCGTGCTTCTGTCGTGGATAGACTTTATTGGTTGATATATTGATCCTATATCAACCAATGAACAGTATGTTACATCTGCGGGGCAATATTATCTATTAAGATAATATTGTGAGAATATTGTGTTTGACCTAACGCAATATTCGTACTTGATATTTAACTTATGTAAATTATCATGTAACGGAGGCACACCGTTACATGGAGGACGTACAGGCCTCGAAGTGCCAATCCACGCGCATGGATACTACGTGGCATCCATCTTTGTCCCAAGTGTACTGGAGTTGTCGTTTCTGACATTCTCAACATGGTCCATCCTATGCCTTCTCGAGGTCGGTCCATCGAGCTTTATTCCAACCCACGATCGCAAATTTATATCTGTGTTCAATTTTGACATCCCAACGCTCGGGGTTGCTTGCCCATGTGCATTGAAACTGGCCACGCCAATGGCAGTCTTGGTCAAAATGGGTATTGGCGCTGAGCATGGTAAGGTGGCGAGTCTCCGAAAGCTGCGCCGTCATTGACACGATCTTGTTCGACAAGACAGCAACGCTGACTGCGGCAAGAGCCTGTGGTGGCAGACGTGATCGTGATCAGTAAGAAATTGAGTTCCGACAAACTCATTCTTTTAGCTGGGTTGGCCGAACTTGGCAATGAATACCTGCTGAGCAAGGTAATCATCGAGTACGACACATCCAAAGCATCATTACTTGAGCAGCCGACTGATTTCCAGGGCGTCTCGGTACGGGGTAACGCATGCATGGTAGGAAAGTATAAGTCGTCATCGTGGTAACATGGAATGGTTGGCAGATAACGGTCTGAAGCGTTGGACGAGTATTATGCTACAGCAAGCTACACTGACATTCCAGAATGCTGGAAAGACTGCAATTTATATAGGCTTTGACGATGATCTCAGTGCTGTCTTTGGTGTGGCAGACGTGACACACCAAAGGGTCAATGCGAACGCTGAAGAGACTTAAGCACACGGGTCTTGAGCTTTCGATGGTTTTACTCGTGACAACGCGCGTACTCCGTACACGATTGTGACCAGCTCGGTATCAGCCGGCGCAACGTCATGGCCGGTGTTGTTCCCTCCCAAAATCTTCAAAAGTCTAGTATCTCCAGAGCACTGGCTACACCGTTGCAATGGTCTGCGATGGCATCAACGATTCGCCTGCCCTTGCACAAGTAGATTTTGTCATTGTTTTAGGTAATGGTACAGAAATCGCAGTGGAAACGGCTGGCATGGTCTTCATGAAGGCTAACTTGTTCGACGTCATTCCGGCAATACATCTGTTTCGAACGATCTGTGCCCGTATCCGGCTAAACTACGTGTGGGCTCTATGCTACAATTGTCTCTTGACCCTTCTAGCTCCTGGTGTGCTGTATCCATATGGCTTCACTATTCCGCTCATGTTTGCTGGTAGTGCCATTGCCATTTCGTCCGTGGTGGTGGTCACGTCCTCGATCATACTTTGGGGTTACACCTGTAAGGGGGCACCGGAGCAACACACTGGACAACCAGTGTGGAGCTACTATCACCGAAAGCAGTGCTAGTGGTGCCTCGCTACCTCTATGCTAACGTGCAGAGGAAAGTAAACAACAAGAGACAGTCTAGTTGTTGGTAAAAGTAAAACTGTATTAAATATAATTAAGTCCTAATCATTAACCTGTGCTTTAGTCCTAACTTAATTATACTTATCTACAAAGATGTATGCTAAAGTCTTGCTCACCACTCAT